>PVKP010016196.1:0-48734 GCA_004027715.1 Plecturocebus donacophilus | reverse complement strand
TTGGGGAAGTTTTCCTGGATAATATCCTGAAGAGTATTTTCCAGCTTGGATTCATTCTCTTCGTCACATTCAGGTACACCTATCAAATGTAGATTAGGTCTTTTCACACAGTCCCATATTTCTTGGAGACTTTGTTCATTCCTTTTTACCCTTTTTTCTGTCATCTTGCCTTCTCGTTTTATTTCATTGAGTTGATCTTTGACCTCTGATATCCTTTCTTCTGCTTGGTCAATTTGGCTGTTGAAACTTGTGCATGCTTCACGAAGTTCTCGTGTTGTGTTTTTCAGCTCCATCAATTCACTTATGTTCTTCTCTAAGTTGTCCATTCTCGTTAACATTTCGTTAAATCTTCTTTCAAGGTTCTTAGTTTCTTTGCATTGGGTTAGAACATGTTCTTTGAGCTCACAGAAGATTCTTATTATCCACCTTCTGAAGCCTGATTCTGTGAGTTCATCACACTCATCCTCCATCAAGCCTTGTTCTCTTGCTGTTGAGGAGCTGTGATCCCCTGTAGGAGGAGAGGCATTCTGATTTCGGGTGTTCTCAGCCTTTTTGCACTGGTTTCTTCCCATTTTTGTGGATTTATCCACCTGTCGTCTTTGTAATTGCTGACTTTCAGATTGGGTCTCTGAGTGGATGTTCGGCTTGTTGGTGATGAAGTTTTTTCTGTTTCTTAGTTTTCCTTCGGGGGGCGCCCCTTCCCCACAGAGCTGGGCCTTCCCGGGTTCAGCTGCGCTTGTTCTCGGTCTTCAGCGCTTCCAATTGCTGTTCTCCTTGTGGGGATGGGACCAGCGGAGCCCGACTAAAAGGGCACCCAGTCCCGTATACTCTGCACTGAGAAGCGCTGCACCGGGGCGCCGGCCAAACAGCCGCGCCGGCCAAAAGAGTCGCGCTGGCGACCCGTGTGGCTCCTTTGCCGGGAATCTCCCAGTTTGTGGGCATCAAAAATTCGTCTGCAATTGTGGCATCCACTCGCTCTCTGCGCTTTCACTGGGAGCTACAATCCTGAGCTGCTGCTACGTGGCCATCTTGGATCTCTCTCCTGGTGCTGTATTTTCTATTTCCTTCCCATTGATACTTCACACAGGTATATACATGGCTGAACTCAGTCCACTACAGTGATAGACAAAATTCTTTACTTCTGGACCATGTCAGATACAGTTTCTCTGAGATAATAAACGTTTGGCATAAAGATTAAGGAAAACAACTCTTGTCTATTATTATTTTACACATAAAGACAAATTACCTGTTGCGCAGTTGCTGGTGTCTCTAAGATTTCTGCCAGTGTGTTCCCAGGCTGGTTCCGGATCACATCAATTATCAGCTTTTTGGTCCTTAACAAAACAGAGACAGACTTTCAGACAGTAGTCGTTATGCACAAAAATCTGCTTCTGCTAAGAGAGTGCACAAACACACAGAATACTGAAGCTTCAAGGACACTATCTGACAATAAAACATTCTTGCAGATATTCACCAGGTCTGCTGTAAGGCTCCTGAAAGTTTATGAATGCTTGATAATCAAAGTCTGGGCTTTATGTGCTTGATGCTGCAGGACTATACTGTCAGTATTATGGGCACAAGTGCGTCACAGGATTCTTCTTTCAATCCTTTTCCTTCTTTTTTGGACGGAGATTACTTTTTGGTGGGCAGGAGGAACAAGTGCTGCTGATATGGTCTGCCATTGCAGAGTGCAGGAATGATACCTAATATTCTCCTTTCCTGACTTTAACAGGACTTAGACTTCTGAGCCAGTTTCATACCTCATAAGCTTTTAGGAGCCAGACCAACTGCTACCTTTCCTGCTATCAGAAAGTTATGAAGAAGTTTGAAGACCAGTGGGAGCAAAAGTCCACTGTGGACTGTGGAGGCTTGGGTTGTCAGCTGACATAGCAGCTTGGAGAATGGTGTTCAAGGGCCTGAGCAACTTACAAATAGGGTTAGGTCCTCACCTTCAGGTGGAAGAGAATAGAAGAGCTTCTCAGTAAATAGTAAAGAGCTAGAAAACTCTTCTGAAAGTGTGAAAACCAAATGTTTTTTCATAGGTGTTCTTTCTGGCAATTGGCCAGCCCTTCCTCGTGAAGGATCAGGTTATGTATTTATGTAAAATGGTTTTAACATAAAAGCTAAATGGTCAAGTTTGCTCACTTTTACGTAAGGTGGAAACAGTATTATTGGAAATGGCTTTCTTTCTAAAAAGAAAAAAAAGGGCCAGGCATGATGGCTCACTACTGTAATCCCAGAACTTTGGGAGGCTGAGGCGGGTGGATCACCTGAGGTCAGGAGTTCCAGAGCAGCCTGGCCAACATGGTGAAACCCTATCTCTACTAAGAATATAAAAATTAGCTGGGCACGGTGACACATGCCTGTAATTCCAGCTGCTCAGGAGGCTGAGGCGTGAGAATTGCTTAAACCTGGGAGGCAGAAGTTGCAGTAAGCTGAAATCGTGCCACGGCCCTCCAGCCTGGGGGACAGTGTAAGACTCTGTCTCATAAATAAATAAATAGAAAAGAAAAAAGGAAACACAGACAAAACTTTGTTTAAATTATACATACACTGGTCTAATCAACGTCTGAAGTTTCACTTTTACTGTAGTCTCATTACTGCATTTAACTTTAGTTCTTTCAAAGTCATTGCATGATATCACTGAATGACTAATTTTTCTTCCTAAATTCTAGCAGGAAATGTTCACATAACATAAAATTTAGAAGTGAACATACAATTTTCATTTTTTTTTTTTTTTTTTTTTTTTCAGATGGAGTCTCTCTCTGTTGCCCAGGTTGGAATGCAGTGGTGCAGTCTTAGCTCCCTGCAACCTCCGACTCCTGGGTTCAAACGATTCTCCTGCTTCAGCCTCCTGAGTAGCTGGGATTACAGGCACATACCACCACACCAGGCTAATTTTTGTATTTTTAGTAGAGATGGGGTTTCACCATATTGGCCAGGCTGGTCTTGAACTCCTGACCTCTAGTGATCTGCCCGTCTCGGCCTCCCAAAGTGCTGGGATTACAGGTGTGAGCCACCATGCCTGGACAAATTTTCACATTTTGAAGCATATGGGCAACTACTCCCAAATGACAGAGGAAACCCTCCAAGTTAATTACGAATATATTACTTTTGAAAATAGGATAACATCCAATAAACCATTTGTAAACCTCATTTTTCTCATTTCCTATTTATCAGAAGTCTGTGGGAAAAGAACAATCACAATGTGTCTTCCTTTGCTCCCTTCCGCCTAGCCTTTGGAGGACCATTTCCTCGGGCCCCATGACCTTTTGCTGCTGGGGATTTACAGGCTGTCTGGGAATGCACTAATTACAGCCACGTGGGGGATGCACAGCTCCTAAGGCAGCTGTGGCTGAGAAAGCCATGTATCCTTTCCTTCCTACACACCTCCTTCCTCCAGCCATCGTCAATGTAAACAGGAACACTGAGCTAAAAATAAAAGCTTTGATGATTAAAAAATGTAAATATAGTAACTTTCTTATTTGAAATAATATTCTCAGAACTGATTGTGATATACAATTCTAGGGAACGTCTAGTTCTTTAGAGGAGCTGTGTAATGACCAAATGACTGGTCGTTAAAACATGCCCACCAAGGACAAAGAATGTTTATTTGCTCAGGAGTTGCTGGAGGACAAACTGCTTATACTCCTACTTCTCGGGCTTCTACTTTCTACCAGGCCCGTGGAATTCATTGCTAAAGTTCTACCTCAGACATAAGTAACCATCCAGTCCCATGAAAGGGAACTCATCTCCCTCCCACTAGAGTGCGTCTAGTGCTTAAGGACAATGGGGGCGGACAGATTTAAAGCCAAATCTGTCTTGGCTTGTGCTCTTGTTTCATATTAGCCGTGTGGATTTGTGAAAGTTATATAATGCCCGTAGGTTTGGTTTTTTCATTTACAAAACAGGAATGTCTCAGGACTGATGCAAGGATTGGATGAAAAGATCTAAAGCGTTCTGTGAGGTCTGGCACATGGTAAGCACTCACGTGGCCGTTAAAGCTGTGCTGCCCACGATGGCAGCCACTGGCCACAGGTTGCCCTTAAGCACTTGAGACATGGCTAGCACAAACTGAGATGTGCTGTGAGTGTGAGACACACACTGGAGTTTGAGGATGTTGTATGAAACAGAATGTACAATATCCATCTTTTAAATTTATTACATATTGAAATATTTTTGGATGTATTGGATTAAATAAAATATATTACTAGAATTAATTTCATCTATTTCTTTTAAAATGAGGCTTCTAGAAAACCTAAAATTACATGTAGCTCATATTACATTTCTTTTGGAAAGTATAATATTGGCGCATTCTATTCTCAAACAGGACCTCACTCTGAGAGGCCTGCCTTCCAGGGACACCTAGTCATGGAGCCTGGTTAGTCATAGGACTGTGGCCCAGAAGGAGACCTTTGAAAAACAATCCAATTCTTGATTGAACAAATGTGGCAACTAAGACCTAAGAGACTAGAGCTGCAGAAACAGGTCCAATTCCCTTTCCACATCAGCAGCCCCTCAAAAACCTATAGAGAAATGCTAAGACTGTGTCCCTCTATCCTCTCTTTTACCATCTTTCCTTTTCCCAAGTGGAACCCCTCAGACCCTTAAAGCTCCTCACAATGGCATCTGCAGGAGCTCACAGTCCTGCTCACATTCTAGTTGCCAATGACCTTAATATGCATCCCCCTTCCCACCCCAGTCCAAATACAACATTCTGGATATGGTCTGACCAGCATAATCAACTGCTTAGAGCATTGGCGCCAGGGATCTTCAAGCAATACGTAAGATAGGTTGATGCAAACCACAGGTCTTTCCCTCTCGAATGAAGAAGTATCTAATTTTGAAAAAGGATGAAGAAAAAAAAGAAGAAATATACCAGGGAGTTTATTCATCATAGCTGTGCTCAAACCCTGATGTAGATAAATGAGCCCATATGGTATTTGTAAGCTGGTGTGGCCCCTTGGGTTTGGCCACTCCATTCATATGGCATCTATTATTACTAGTAGCATTCCTGAGGCTCCCCCTCTGTCATCTGCTTATAGTGTGGCCAAGGTTGAAAAGGAATTAGTGTTTGTGGAAGCTAAGGAATATTTTCAATATTTAAAATCTTAACAGCATAACTTACATTATTAGCTCCAGACCTCAAATACCACCTTAGCCATTTAGTGCTCCTGCTAGTTTGGACCAAAAAGCAAGAAAATCTTTCAGCTGGGATCATGGATACCTAAACTTAATCATGTGATAGGAAATTCTTAAGAGATGACAACTTAAGCACTCAAGCAGCTAAGTATGATTAAAAACCACAAATACTGCCTTCTACTTAAACACACATACTTTTGTGGGAAACTAAGCTTAATAAAGGCCATAAGGATCACATATTTCAAATTGAATCATAAGTTACAATGAAAGGTTTACAATTGCATAGTTCTAAATAATTTATATGGTATTAATCATAATTTCTTGTGATCATCATAGCCCTTCCTTTCCCTTCTTCTCCATGTTATGGAGGAGAAAACTGATGGCTAGGCAACTTGCTGAGTTCTGTGGCTCATAAGCAATAGATTGAGGCTATAACCCTATTTCATCCTAAGGCTCCTCGACTAGGCTTCAGGACCCCTTGACCAGGCTTGTTTTTTTGTTTTTTTTTTTTTTTTTAATATCTCTGTGCTTGGTAGTATTAGAGAAACAGCAATAGCCCAAACTGAGGTTCTCTATTCCATAAACATACACAAGGGAAAGAGAAATAAATGTTTCTTCTGACTCCAATATGTGCCCTTTGTCCCTCCTCTTTGGCCTGGAAAGATGCTCCAGCCTCCGTTACTCAGTACCTGCTCAGCTATAATCTCATCATTTATTCTAGGATTCCTAAGAATGCAAAGAACAATGACCTTGCCCTTGACAAGCTGTAAATCTTTATGATCAAGAGTGTAGGCCCTGGAGTCTAAAATCATTTGGGTTTGAATCTCTGCTCCACTTACCCAGGAAAAGGTTTACATCTGTTCTGTGCCTAGTTTCCTCATCTGTAAAATATTGATAATAACCTTCACTCTCTTGGGGTTGCTGAGAATATTACATACATATTTTATAAACATTTATTTTAATATATATATGCACACATTATTCTCTTTCTCTCTTTACAGATTGTGTGTCCTGTT
Organism: Plecturocebus donacophilus; assembly: GCA_004027715.1. Taxonomy (NCBI): domain Eukaryota; kingdom Metazoa; phylum Chordata; class Mammalia; order Primates; family Pitheciidae; genus Plecturocebus; species Plecturocebus donacophilus. The sequence goes on along the minus strand of PVKP010016196.1, from coordinate 42,576 downwards.
TTCAAAATGTTTGGGCCCAAAAGTGTTTCAGATTTTGGATCTTTTCAGATTTTGGAATATTTGCATTATATACTTACTGGTTTCGCTTCCTAAATCCAAAAATTCAAAACGCTCTAACGAGCATTTCCTTTGAGCACTGTCAGTTCTCAAAAGGTTTGGAATTTTGGAGCACTTTTTGCATTTGGTGTTGTGTATGCACATGCATGTGTGTACACACACACACACACACACACACGCACATACACACACACACAGAGTACATAAAAACTGTCCCTGGTCCATGGTGAGCACTACATAGATGTTTGCTATTATCTTCATTCTCATCTAATGAGTAAGAATTATGAGACTAGCATGGAATTAAATTTACAAGCATAATGATTAACAATGCCTCAAATTCTGATACTATGAGGGCCCCAGTGAAGATGAGTTACTCATGATTGGAAAGCTAGTGACACTATAATTCAACATAAGGGCATTTCTGAAAGAACACAATCTGTTTAACAAAAAAGCAGAATAGTTTTTTTGATAGAGAAAAGCTAGGTATTTTCATCTCAATTGCTCTGCATTTCCTGTCCACTTCATAACTTATAAAAGTCACTGTCTGATTTTAGTTAAATTTGGTTCTCTAATGAATCTCAAGAACTACATCTTAATCTTGAGTTACAAATTTGGTTTATTAGCTTGGAAAAGAGTCATCCCCAGCAGAGGGTTCAAATCAGTATTTTAAAGGAGTGGTCCCCAGCCTTTTTGGCACCAGGGACTGGTTTTGTGGAAGACAATTTTTCCATGGACTGGGGGTGGGAGATGGTTTCGGGAGGATGATTCAGGTGCATTACATTTATTGTGCACTTTATTTCTATTATTATTGCATTGTAATATATAATGAAATAATTATATAACTCACCATAATACAGAATAAGTGGGATACCTGAGCTTGTTTTCCTACAACTAGACAGTCCGATCTGAGGGTGATGGGAGACAGCGACCGATCATTAGGCATTAGATTCTCATAAGGAGTGTGCAACCTGGAACCCTCCCATTTGCAGTTCACAATAGGGTTCGCACTCCTATGAGAATCTAATGCTGCCACTCATCTGACAGGAGGCGGAGCTCACGTGTTAATGCCAATGATGGAGAGCAGCTGTAAATACAGATGAGTTTCACTTGCTCCCCTCCTGTGCAGCCTGGCTCCTAACAGGCCATGGACTGATACTGGTACTTTTAGACTTTAATTTCTTTGCCTCAAAGAAGACTCAGTTTTCAAGTTTCCTGTCAATGCTGTACTTTGTAATTACCTGTTAGTATCAAGATTTTTCAAATATGTACTTTAAAGGAAATATATTCAGAAGTAGGGCTCATCTAAAATCATAGAGCTAATTCTATTAAATCTTTTGGGCAAAACCCAAATTTCACTTTCAAGGATGGCTGTCAGTTTTGATTTCAAATTGTTACCTACATGGATCATTGAACTGCTTAGTAAAGTGGTTGGCCAACAGTAAGATCTCACAGTATGCCTAGAGGAAGGCCTTTGACCATAGAAGACTTAGGGCCTCTATTAAAACACTGGCATTAAGCCTTTCTTACATAGATGGAAAAATTGATCCTAAAGTTCACATATAACTGCAAGAGACCCAATCAACTGCAAGACCAAAACAATCTTGAAAAAGAAGAAAGAGGTTGGAGGACTTCCCTATTTCAAAACACACTACAAAGCTACAGTGATCAATATGGTATGGCACTAGTACAAGGACAGACATGTAAGTGAATGAAGTGGAATTGAAAATCCAGAAATAAAGCCATACACATATGGCAACTGTCTTTTGACAAGGGTGCCTAGACTATTCCATGGAGAAAGAATAGTCTCTTCAACAAATGGTTCCAGGACAACTGGACATCCATATGCAAAAGAATGAAGGTGGACACCTGTCTCACATCACACACAAGAATTAACTCAAAGGGTTAATAGATCTAACTGTAAAAGCTAAAACTACAGACCCTTGGAAGAAAACACTGGGGTAAATCTCACAAGTAACAACAACAAAAACAGATAAATCAGACTTCATCAAAATAAAAAAAAAATTGTTGCAGAAAAGGACATTATCAAGAAAGTAAAAAGATAACGCACAGAAGGGGCAAAAATATTTACAAATCATATATTTGATAAGCGTTCAGTGTCCAGAGTATATAAACAACTCTTTAAACTGAGGAACAAAACCACAAACAACGTAATTTTAAAATGAGCAAAGGATTTAAATAGACATTTCTCAAAAAAACAAATACATACATAGACAAGGGGGTGACAAACATGGAAGGATCCGCAATGTCACTGGTCATTGGAAAAGTACAAACCAGAACCACAGTGAGATATGACTTCATACCCACTGGGATGGCTATTATTAAAAAAAAAAAGTGGGGGCAGGTTCTGGGCACAGTGGCTCATGCCCGTAATCCCAGCACTCTGAGTGACTAAGACAGGAAGATCACTTGAGTTCAGGAGTTTGCAACCAGCCTGGGTAACCTGTTGAGACCTCATCTCTATTTAAAATAAATAGCCAGGGGTGGTGGTGGGTTCCTGTAGTCCCAGTTACTGGGGAGGTTAAGGTGAGAGGATCCCTTGAGCCTGGGAGATCAAGGCTGCAGTGAGCTATGACTGCACCACTGCACTCCAGCCTGGGTGACAGAGTGAGACCCTGTCATTCATTCATTCATTCATTCATTCATTTGTACATACATACATATATAAATAGAAAAAAATGTTGGCAAGAATGTGGGGAAATTGGTAATCTCATACCTTGCTGGGGGAATGTAAAATGGTGTAGCCACTGTGGAAAACAGTTTGACAGTTCCTCAAAAACTGAATTACCATATGACTCAGCAATTCTCTTCCAGGTATATACCCCAAAGAACTGAAAACAGGTGTTCAAGCAAAACCTTGTGGCCTGGTGTGGTGGCTCACGCCTGTAATCCCAGCACTTTGGGAGGCCGAGATGGGCAGATCACCTGAAGTCGGGAGTTCAAGACCAGGCTGACCAACATGGAGAAACCCTGTCTCTACTAAAAATACAAAATTAGCCGAGTGTGCTCGCGCATGCCTGTAATCCTAGCTACTCGGGAGGCTTAGACAGGAGAATCGCTTGAACCCGAGAGGCGGAGGTTGCAGTGAGCCGAGATCCCGCCATTGCACTCCAGCCTGGACAAGAGTGAGACTCTGTCTCAAAAACAAAACAAAACAAAAAACAAACAAACAAAAAAACCTGTACACAAATTTACACAGCAGCACTACTCACAGTAGCCAAAAGGTAGAAACAGCCCAAATGTCCAGCTAATGAATCAATAAACAAAATGTCATATATCCAGAGAATGGAATATTATATTCAGCTATAAAAAGGAATGAAGTACAGATACATGCTACAATAGGGATGAACCTTGAACCTTATGCCAAGTAAAAGAAGCCAGACACAAAAGATCACAAATTATGATTCAATTTCTATGAAATATCTAAGATAGGTCAAAGTTCAAAGAGATAAGAGTGCAGACTAATAGTTGCCAGGGGCTGGGTAGCAGTGGGAAATGGGGAATGACTACTTAACGGAGACAGGGTTCACGTCTGATAAAAATGTTCTGGAACTAGACAACAGTGATGGTTGCACACTGCGAATGTACTAAAGGCATGTACACTTTAAAATGGCAAGTTTTGGCCGGGCGTGGTGGCTCATGCCTATAATTCCAGCACTTTGGGAGGCCGAGACGGGGGGATCACGAGGTCAAGAGATCGAGACCATCCTGGTCAACATGGTGAAACCCTATCTCTACTAAAAACACAAAAATTACCTGGGCACAGTGGCGCACCCCTGTAGTCCCAGCTACTCAGGAGGCTAAGGCAGGAGAATTGCTTGAACCCAGGAGGTGGAGGTTGCGGTGAGCTGAGATTGCACCATTGTACTCCAGCCTGGGTAACAAGAGCAAAACTCCATCTCAAGAAAAAAAAAAAAAAAGTAAGTTTTATGTGTATTTTACCACAATAAAAAATAAACCATCTGCCAGTTCTACACAGTGTGGTGATTAAAGTAGTAGGTAAGTGTTCATTCTCAACTCTGGGTACTAGGAGAGAGCCCCACAAGGGCAGAGGCTGGGTAACAGGTAAGGCAAACAGGACGATGTCCCAGGTTTCCCAGGCTAAGACACATTGCTTCCAGATATGCCTGACTTTGATGGCTTTATCTTTAAAAGGTGATTTCCTAGAATTTGTGGTATCATGGAAACTGGTGTTTAGGAATAAGTATAAATATATAGGATATTCAGATTATTTGATATTTTGAACTACCCAAATTGTGATTCCCAGGCATCATGCAGACATTTGAGTTGACTGCATTTAGAAAATAATGTTCAAATAGCAGACAAAACTAATTAAGAAAAAATTTTTTCCCATGACTTTTAAAGGACAAACCTTATGAGATCATTGGATACTTGGCCTAATTTCATTTACATGACAAAGCCACACAATCTGTATTTCCAGTGATCTTTATAACTGGCACCTGTTCAGAGGAACCCAGGAAGCAGACTTTCCCCCCTGTTCTCTCCTGCCCTGCCCTGAATTGGCTCCCTGAAAGTTCAATCTGCCTTGGTAATCTGTAGTCAGACTCAACTTTCGTGAGGCCAAGGGTGAGTCCTAGTCCTGTAGCTTGGTTGCTGTCCCACTGTCGAGCTGTGCTCTCCACCCCGTGACCGGCTTGTTCAAGCCCAGTGCATGAACACAGAGTAGGCACTCAAGCATTTGCTGCACGACCAGACGGAGGCTCAGATGATCTGAGGACAAAATCAACAAGCCTCATAGAAGAACATATCAACACAGAACACTGAAGAACCTCTTCCTGTTGTTTTCATAGAAGACTGAATGTTAAAAAAAAAAATCAAGTGGAGATGAATGCTGTCTTCATTCACACTTCAAGCACACTTTAGCACATCAGTGGCAGGAAAGAAAGCTCTTGTCACAAATAAAAACAACCTCAGAACTCAGGACAGGTAGCTTGGAAGTGATATGTGAAGTATTGTCTCAACGCGTACTTGTTCCCTTTTGTCCTCATTTTTCCACTTCCAGTCTGCACCTCACCCCAATATATAACTGTTCTCATGTACCGATGTGATTCTCGAGTTTGTATACATTGAAAACGGCATTGCTTTCAGCGTGTGTTTTTGATTTATGGTGGTGTATCACGAATCTCATTCTCTTTCCTACTCTGTGTGTAAAGGATCGATGTGGAATATCATTGATGCTTTGATGGAGAAAAGATAGTATTATTGAAGTGTGAATACTTCACTTGAAATCTTTGGTGGCAGGAATTAGGGTACAAATAAAGTCAAAGCTGGTAAACATATCCAGGCTCAGTTTAATAGGAAGGAAGGCCAGTAAATCAGATGCTATTATAATGTCTTATCACAGGTAAGCCTTTTTACATTATTATTTTATACCAGAAATTAATGTTGGTTAACTGAATTTCTTCACATTTTCTGGCCACTCTGTAATATATATTTCCCTTCAGTTACCAAGGAACTTACATAAGCTGAGTTAACCACTTCTCAAATAAAAGGAATCAAATTACTACATGGAAAACTAAAAGGAATCAAATTATTACATGGAAAACAAGGAAGGTGTTGTAAACTACTATAACATTTAGTTCTTTCCTAAAGAGTCTATTATCTTTTGGTTAGCTGTTTGATGGATATACATAATATATTTCAATGTTCATATACTTTTAAATAAATTAGTTTGGATTTAGCCTTCTTTGAATTTGCATGGTTTAAGATGTGTATTTGGAGACATGTGCCCTTTAACCCCCAAACTTACTTTATCATGAGGCTTCGGCTATCTATAGCCTCACCGTCCTCTATGTCATATTTGCTTGTCAAGACAAGAGAAATCTCAGTCTTTGAGAGCTGACTTAGTGTATTTGCCTTGTTAGGGTCATTGGGGTCAACTGCTCCTTCCCCTGTAGGGGAAAAAAAATAGTGTTATTTTTTCCAATTCACTTGTCGCGATGACGGCATCAACAATGTAAGACAAAGCTTCTGTGGGAAAGATAGGCTCAGTAATTAAATGGGAGATCATGGTCTTCATAAAACCCACATTCTACTATAGCTAAAGGGTTTTTAAAAAATATTTTATTGAAAAATTAAAATGACATGGGATACAGATATTCCAAATACAAACAAATTACTAAAAGGGATAACTTAATAAAAGTATTTCTCATTTTCTAATAAATTTGGTTCTTTAATGATGCTTTCTTTCTGTATAATACAGGTTTACAATTCCTTTTTGACATATCTGGAGCTTACCTTCAAGAATATTCAATTATTTTACAATCTCAGATGCTATCAATTACAGAAATCTTACTGTAGGAAGGGGTGAGTGTAGTTGTTGTTTAAGCATTAAATTCCAAAAGAAATTGTTTTATCTAGGGTAGGAAAATCAACCAACCAATTAACCCAGTTAAACAAAAACCAAGTGATAAGTAGAAGGAACAAGCTCTTACCAAGAAAAGATTCCACGGTCGGCACCTCTCCCAGAGACCCCAGCAATTCACTCAGTAAGTCATTTTTTTCAGGGGCAATTGCATCCTGGTGTTCCAACAGGAGCTTTATGTAGAAAGCAACACACACACACACAAAGATAAGAGTAAATTCTCAGCTGTACCATATTTATATCAATTTTTTCATAATTTCCTCCTGATATCATTTACATCTTAAATACAAGTATGACATTTATAAAAATCAGAGACATAGATACAGTTTTTATTGTATCTCAGAGGGAAGTACCTACTTCAAGAAACTGTAACAAGAAACATGTACATAAACCCTTTTCAGCAAGGTCTGCCAAGGGGCAGCCTTCTACCACCTGATCTCTACGCTTCACTATACCTCTATAGGAAAAGTCAAAGTTGGGGGAAAGAGTCCAGAATGAGGCAGGTCTTTCAGCTAACCTTGGTAGCAAACTGGAAGGGCATTTACATCTCTATGCAGATAAATTATTCAGTAAACAAACACTACCATTATCTTCTTCTTAATCACTATTTTAGCTGTTCCAATCTGTCTTGCATTGAAGATCTCTCATGGGTAAGGATGTAAGAGACCAGATGTCCCGAGTGGTTTCCCCTTTCCTGATCCTAAGAAGGCCCAAAGTTGAGTAATGTCTGCTGGGGTGTCTTGCCAGGTCTTAGAGGAAACTCCTGATGAGTAGCAGCACTCGAGGGGGAAACCATGAAGGACAACACATCTGTGTTTTTGTTTGTTTGTTTTTTAAATTTAAACAAATTTGGCTAGGCACTGTGGCTCATGCTTGTAATCTCAGCTCTCAGGGAGGCAGAGGCGAGAGGATAGCTTGAGCTCAAGAGTTTGAGACCTGCCTGGGCAACACAGCAAGACCCTGTTCTCCACAAAAAGGAAAAAAACAAAAGACAAAAAAAACCAAATAAGTGTAATTTAAACAAATTTTAATGGAGTCAGTTTAATTATTACAACCTTATACCTGAACAGCAACACATCTGTTTTTGTTTGCTCTTCTAATTAGATTGAAACAACATTTCCGAAGTATGAAACCAGCAATCCTGGAGACAGGTGATATAATTTGTTGTTCTGAGCAACTATTTTATAAAACTCTGCATCATAATGATAAAGCTAGTTCCCTTTCCATTTTCAATTTTTTTCCCAACAGCTTTACTGAAATAGAATTCACATATATCAAATCCACTCACTGAAAATGTATGGTACAATGGCTTTTAGTGTATTCAGAGTTGTGCAGCCATTACCACTCTCTCTGACTGTAGAATGGTTTCACTACCCTGAAAGAAACTGTGCATCCATTGGCAGTCACTCTTCATTATCGCTTCCTTCTATCCCCTGGAAACCACAAATACACTCAGTATGAATTTGACTACTCTAGGTACCTTATATAAGTGGTATTTGTCTTTCTGTGACTGGCTTATTTCACTTAGCATAACACAGTATTTGTCTTTTTATGACTGGCTCATTTCAGTTAGCATTATGTCCTCAAGATTCCTCCATGTTGTAACACGTATCAGAATTTCCTTCTTTTTAAAGCTTAATAATATTGCATTGTATGACTATAACACATTTTATTCATTCATCTAGTGATAGACACTTGGCTGTTGTGAATAATGCTGCTATGAACATGAGTAAACAAAAAACTTTTTGACTCTGCTTTCAATTTTTTGTGGGTATACATCCAGAAGTGGAACTGTTAGATTATGAGGTAATTCTATGGTTAATATTTTTAAATTGATCATGCTGCCATATTCCAGCCTCTATGTTTAAATTTTTGAGTAACCCCCATACTGTTTCCATAGCAGCGGCACCATTTTACATTCCCACCAATAGGGTGCAAGGATTGCATTTTCTTCACATCCTTCTCAACACTTACTTTGTTTTTTTTTTTTTTTGATATTAATCATCCTAATGGGTGGGAGTGGCATCTCACTGCAGTTTCAATTTTGATTTCTCTAATTATTAGTGATGTTGATTATCTGTATACTTCTCTGGAAACACATCCGTTCAAGTCCTTTGTTCATGTTATAATTGGGTTGTTTCGTTGTTGATTTGTAGGAATGCTTTATATATTGTAGATGTTAATGCTTTACCAGACATATGATTTGCAAATATTTTCTCCCATTCCATAGGTTATCTTTTCACTCAGTTGATTGTGTCCTTTGATGTGTAATTGTCCAATTTTTAAATTGGATTATGTTTCTATCATTGAGTTGTAGGATTTCTTTATATATTCTAGATACAAGTCCCCAATCAGATACATTATTTACAATTATTTTGTTTCATTTTCTTGGTTGTCTTCTCAATTTTTTTTTTTGAGACAAATTCTCGCTCTGTTGCCCAGGCTGGAGTGGTTCACTGCAACCTCCACGTCCCAGGCTCAAGCCATTCTTGTGCCTCAGCCTCTGGAGTAGCTGGAATTATAGGAATGCGCCACACCTAGCTAATTTTTGTACTTTTTAGTAGAGACAAGTTTGATCCATGCTGGCCAGGCTGGTCTTGAACTCCTGGCCTCAAGTGATCCACCTGCCTCAGCCTTCCAAAGTGCCGGGATTACAGGTGTGAGCCACCAAGGCTGGCTGAGTTTGTTTTTTTCTTTTCTTTTTTAAGGAGACAAGGTCTCACCGTGTTACCCAGGCTAGGGTTCAATGGCATGATCACGGCTCACTGCAGCCTTGAACTCCCGGGTTTAAGGGATCGTCCTGTCTCAGCCTCTTGAATAGTTAGGACTACAGGCATGTACCATTATACCCAGCTTTTTTCCCTTTTTTGTAGAGATGGGGGCTATGTTGCCCAGGCTGGTCTTGAACTCCTGGTCTCAAGCAATCCTCCCACCTTGGCCTCCCAAAGTACTAGGATTACAAGCATGAGGCACCACGCCTAGCCTCAATTTCCTGATATTAATGTTTATAGCTCAAAAGTTTTCAATTTTGATGAAGTCTATTTTATTTCCTTCCTTTGCTGATTGTGTGTTTGGTGTCATATCTAAGAAACTCCTGCCTAATTCAAGGTCACAAGATTTACTCCCCTATCTTATTTCAAAGAGTTTTATAGTTTTAGCTCTGACATTTATGTCCACATTTTGAGTTCACTTTATGTACAGAGTGGAAGGAAGGAGCCCAGTTACATTCCATGGCATGTAAATTCCCAGATGTCCCAGGAACATGTGGAGATGCTATTTTCCCATTGAACTGTCTTGGTCCCTTGTCAAAATGAATTGACCATAAATTTGACGGCTAATTTCTAGACTCTGAATTCTATCCCATTGGTCTTTATGTCTATCCTTATGCTAGCATAGCAGAGTCTTGATTACTGCCTTTTCTGTTCTCTTTTAATCTTTAAGATCAGTGAAGGACAGAGTATCCGTTTAATGCTAAATTTTTCTTAGTATTTCCCTGACATATGCTAACTGGGTTGTTAACAGAGAGAGAAGATTTCTCAGATGCATAACTTCAAGGCTAGGAAGCGACTGTATCCAACTATTTTGTTTTCATTACACTCACGTTCTTCTCAAGTTTCTGTGTATGGCAAAGCATGCTAGTTTTTCACTATTGTAGAGGTACTTTGTCTCAAAGCAAAAAAATTAGGTGTTCTTAAAAAGGTGAGTTGATTCAAAGAAAGGCATTAAATAAATAATAGAGATGATACAAAGACCGGGCAAAATCTGGAAAGATGGTACATATAATATTTTGGAGGAAAAATTAAGAGATAACAACAAAATTGCAAGATGGATAAATTTACGTTCTTGTTCTCTGATAAGACAGGGCAATTGATTTGGCTGTTGTCTTCGGAAATTATGGTTTAGGTGGCCAGCTCCTACCCTTTATTCTGAGAAAATTTCCTGAAGATCTTATTTTGAAGTTCTTACATCTTCCTTAGAGAAAAGGGCAAGCACATGGCCACAGGCTTGGCAAGTCCTGCTACTGCTGTGCTTGTGTCTGCACACAGACGCCTCCACACAGAAGGCAGACAGTAAACAGCACAGTCTTCCTATGAAATTACACAATATCCCCACGTTACATCTGCTTCCAACCTAACACAGGAAGGAATTCCAAATCGGTCACAAGCTGTCTTTCCCAGGATTTAATTCTGTTTTCAATTCTTGTTAACAAAAGAACAGACTATTTCTCCTTACAGACTTCTAAATTAACACAGTAACATTTTCTCTCTGCTACCTTGGGAAACAATCTCTCACTCTAAAAAAGTCCTCCCCACCATTTTTTTTTTTGCATATGGATATTACATTCAGCAAATATGCAGCCAAGATGTACACACGTTTTAGAGACGAATAACATACCATAAAAATAGATAAGTGGGTCACTGCTCAAATATAAACGAGTCTGTTTGTCCAGTAGATAATTATTTTGTAAGTAATGCATTGCTAGATTGCTGGACAGTTTTCCTTGCAATCTAGGGTGTTTATATACAGAGAAAAGAAAGATAGCCTATTCATGCCATCGGCACTTATTGAGAGCTTGATGTAAATGTCAGGGAAGTTCCCTGTTTCAACACTTAAAGAAGAAAATCAATAGTAGATTAAATCTTTCCTTCAAACCTACATTCAAGCTTTAGTTTCTTAGATGAGCTTAATCATAGACTGAACTTTTAAGCAGCTAATCTGCTACTTGTTAGTATGTCTGGTTTGATGGGGGCTGGAGCACAACCTTTGAGAATGTGTATTTGTTATGTTTCCCCTTAGCTGTCTGTAATAATCCAAAGTTGGATGCATCCTTAACTGAAGCATCTAGAACTCGGATGTGCATCTGAATCCCCTGGGATCTTGTTAGAATGCAGGTTCTAATTTGGGAGGTCCAGGGTGATTCCTAACATGTCCCCAGGACCTTGCTTTAATTCATGAAGTCTGAAACTATTCTTGAAAAGGTTACCTTTTAAAAACCAAGACTTTTCAGGAAATATGTTCCAATTATCTTAAAAACAAAACATAACAAGCCCTTCAATGCTTAGCTTTTTTTGTTTGAACTTTAAATGATTGCAAAATCATCTAAATCCTCCCAATTCCTTCCCCATGCCACTGAGCACAGTGCCCTGCGCCCAAAAGATACTTAATACATGATGGCTGACAGCAGCGAGGTCTCATGCAAACCGGATGTAGATGTCGTTAACACAGCACATGATGTGGAAAACTGCCTGCTTCCAAGAAATGGGGTTTCCAAAACAATGAAAGTGATTATTGCAGGAGGCTATTATTGGGTGGTAGTTTCTTGTTTTCTTTACGTAGCCTACTTACTGCCTCTCTATGTTAAAACATTAGGATAAAAATAATATTCTCATTTCCTTCAGAAAATTACTGGAAAAGCTGAGAGGGTTCCTGGAAGAGGGAAGAGACAGGGTGTGGGTCTAGATAGCATGGCTTTGGTGGATGGGAGAACACCACGCCTGTCCCTGCCCAGAGCTTAAACAGCGTATTTACAATCTGGCTTTATTTTTATTATGTATTTATTTTTTTGAGGCACAGTCTCGCTCTGTTGCCTAGGCTGGATGGAGTGCAATGGTATGATCATAGCTCACTGCAGCCTCTAACTCCTGAGCTCAAGTGATCCTCCCATCTCAGCCTCTTGAGTAGCTGTGACTAGAAGCACATAATACCAAACCCGGCTAATTAAAAAAAAAAATTTAATAGAGATGGGTGTCTCACTATGTTGCCTGGGCTAGTCTCAAATTTGTGGGCTGAAGTGAGCCTCCTGCCCCAGGCTCCCAAAGTGTTGGGATTACTGGCATAAGCCACCATCCTGGTCACAATCTGGTTTTGTAAATGGATTTTGCCAAAAGTACACTTTCTTTTTTGGGGAGAAGTAAGGGAATAAATGTGTCATGTAAAAATATAATTTTCTTGTTTGGGAGAAGGAATTTTATTAATGTATAAGAGTCACGAAATAAATAATTGAGGGATTTTTAGGGTGAAGAATATAAGTATTAGCACATATGTATAATAAGTCCTGTAGAGATTAAGCACTTTCTAGATAACAGACATCTAAACCACAGGTTCACTGCTAAGATGCCTCCCCAGCCCCACTTACTGAGTGTGTGCTGATGATTTCTTCAATTGAAATATAAATGACTGGTTTGCTGACTGTCACCAGGTCTGTGTATTTGTCCATATTAAACTTCTCTTCTGGCTCAGGGACATTACATGCTTCTTTGAAATATTTCCTAATAAAGGGGAAAAAAGTCTTAAGATAGACTCAAATTTGTGCATTAAACAGTTTCATCAAAATAGCTAGGAAATTGTGAATGATGACATGTACTTTGCCCCCATCTCAAACCTTGAGAGGCCGTGTTACAGCTTCTTCCAGGTTGGCTCTGCCTGTTGGAGCGGCATCCATGTTTCTGGATATTGGACCCAGCTCCTCAAACAGGGTTGCAGAGAGCGGTAGGGGCCTCAGGCCCTGCTGGTGACTTAGTGCTATCAAACCATGGGCAGGTCATCTTAAAAACGTTATTTTAAAAATGGCCCCTGAAACTTTAAAAGTCAAAAATGATAATTCTTGATCTAAGAATCAGATCTGTGTGAGGAATACAATTGAAAAAGCAATTAATCAAATTTGCTGCTTTAAACGGCACAAGCTCCTGGGCCTATACCACCCTTATCACCCTTCAGAGCTTCTGTTATCAGTCTGACAAAAGTGAGATTACGTCTACTCTTCTTCGTTGCTGCAAATATCTGCTGGCCGATGGAAAGACTTAAGGCTAGACACCCAAATACATAACATCTCCCAGTACTCAAGCCCTAAAAAGTCTATTTTAAGCTATACCAAGTTTTGGCGGAGATCAAGAAAAGTGAGACATGCTGTGATCACAATTTAGTAGTTCCATGTATTTTTTGCCTAAACAATCCTTGTGCAGGTAGACCATATATTTTATTCTATAAAGTTGTAAATGTTTTTTATATGCCTGAAATCATCCTGGGTGTCTCAGGACCCGAGTCCTATGTACCTCTGCTCTCCCAGCCAGGGGCTGGGGCGGTTAGACAGCAGGCAGCCCTGTTGTGGGGAGCATGTTCCCAGGTGACAACTGGTTTTCCTATGCTGCTTCGGTTATAATTTTTTATAGATTTCTGAGAAACACAAAGGATAAATATGAGTGGGAAAAAGGACTCATTTAGAAGAGGCTCACCTCTTTGGTCTTGTTTCTTCTTAAATAAGAATAGCTGGGAACATAACTGACTGATAAGAATAACAGCAGTTGACAAAACCATCCTAAGTTGGGCAGCTTTCCTCAACACAAAAAAGTTATTAATGGTCATTGAACCATAACTAGGACTTCATCAGAAACTCGAAGCTTGGGGGATAAAAAGTAAGAGAATACTGTAACAAACTTTGTACAGAGTTCAGTCTATGAATTGTTTCATGTTAGATATTCTATGTGTTTACCTCAATTGAAAAAAAAGAACGTGTTTGCTAGTATCAGATCTGCTGTGGAATTGGTATTGTATGTCCATGAATTCTTCTTTTCTCAGCACCTGTTCCTCACTAGAAAAAAATGCTGTTACCTTTAAGCTTTGTCAAATTTACATTAAAATACTTGTACGAGGACTGTGATGTTACGTTAAAAAGAAAAAGATGTTAAGTCACAAAATGTGGTTAAAAAAAAAAAAAGAATAACAGCAGTTAAAAGTTCACGAGAAATGTTACTTGTGTGTGTGTGTGTGTGTGCGTGTGTGTGTGTGTCAGGGTCTCAGCCTGTCACCTAGGCTGGAGTACAGTGGCACAATCACGGCTCACTGCAGCCTTGATCTCCCAGGCTCAAGTGATCTTCCTGCCTCAGCTTTCTAAGTAGTTGGGACTACAGGTGCGTGTCACCACGCCCAGATAATTTTTTAAATTTTTTGTAGAGATGAGATCTCCCCATGTTGCCCAGCCTGGATATTACTTTTTTAGTCAATGAGAAGAATGAAAAATTAGCAGCGTGAAAAATAACAATTTTCTGTAGTAAGAGGATTTGGGGTAATTTTCTCACAAAAGGCCAGGAATTCTAAATAGAAATGAATAATCACGAACTACCTTTGTTTTCAGATAAGTCACTCACCCAGAGGGAAACTGAGGAATGGGAAATTAGTTTCCAAGTGAGGATTAAAAGAGGCCACATTTCTGCATTACTTCTATGGCCTGCTGATTAAATGGCAGACATGAGAACAAACGTGACAAGAGGAAAGGAGAGACTCAGGAGCTTCAGGAGAAGTGAACCTGACGACCGACTCATGCCTTTCTTGTAAATGATTAGTGATATAATTTGGAAACTCAAAATCAATACAATTAAATCTTCTTACATGTGTCATGAAGAAAGGCTTGAGAATAGAACAGAACATATTCACCTACACAATCATCAACAAACATACAATCTGGGTTTTCCCAACCCTTGAAAATCGAGTATTCCGTTTCCTACTGCAGTTATCCCGTGGTATGTTTGGGGGACTGGTTTCAGGACCCCCATATACACCAAAATTTGTGCATACTCAAGTTCAAAATTGGCTTTGTGGAACCCATGTATGTGAAAAGTCATCTGTCTGTATATGTGGGTTTTATATCCCATGAATACTGTATTTTCTCTGTCTTTGGTTGAAAAAGTCTCTATATAAATAGACCTGAGCAGTTCAAACCTGTGTTAATCAAGGGTCAAAAGTATTTGATGTAGATAAGGGAAATTCTTCCTCATAGGAAAACTTTTTAAAAATGATTCCTCTCTCTTAGGTTGAAAAAAGCAGAAATCTGGTATTTTGATTTTTTTTTTTAAACTGAGACAGAGTCTCACTCTGTTGTCCAGGCTGGAGTGCAGTGGCGCAATCTTGCTCACTGCAACCTCCGCCTCCGGGGTTCAAGCAATTATCTGCTTCAGCCTCCCGAGTAACTGGGATTACAGGCGCCTGCCACCACGCCCTGCTAATTTTTGTATTTTTAGTAGAGACAGAGTTTCACCATCTTGGCCAGGCTGGCCTTGAACTCCTGACTTTGTGATCCACCCACCTTGGCCTCCCTTGATTTTTAAATTCTAAGTACTAGATGCCTGTAGCATACAAGGAAGAATAAGTATTCCATTTTAGAGCAGCAGAAATAATACGGAAAAGACTCAGTGCAGCAGGAGTGCTGCGGTCGGGGCAGGACAGAGTTGCCAGGCAGAGGCCATCTTGCCTTTACTTCCCTCTCTCTTTCCCCCAGTGAGTGGTAGAAGAAATGCTTATAACCATCTGGGGTTCCTGTCCTCCATGCCCCACGCTAGCTCTGGGCACAGAACACATATTATTCTTGCCTACCATTCTTGCATGTTTCTCTCAAACTAACGGCCCCTCTCACCTGAATTCCTGATAGGTTTCTGATAAATAATTGTTCATAGATGAGAGATGCTCATTTTCTCCTTCAAACAGCTTGTTGGAGGCTGCGTGCTGAAGGACCTTGGCCACCGATCCTAAGTTTCTCCTTTGGTCGGAATTTATCTGACCTCCAGCTGTCATGTCGATGATATCAAAGCCATCCGGAGCTACAATGGCTGGGTTCATGTACCGATAGTACAGGAGGTTTCCGACAATCTGGGGTGATGCAGAAGTGCAAGACCATTTTTAAGAGAGGAAACTCAAGAGTTTTAGGGTTTTTTAAAAAAAGATACATACTCTTCTATTTCCCAAGGGAAAGCAGATCATTTTCTGATTTAATCCTAATCAGGAGTTAAGTAAAGGCAATGAATATAATCACACATATTTAATAGCGTAATTTACAAAGTTGTTTTTGATGAAAAATGCTCACTGCCCCCAAAGTGCTCTAATATGAAGAATTTCAGTAACATTTAGGATCTTCAAATTAATCTCCGCTTAATCAATTATCTTGAGAGTCATTAGAAACAGAAGACCTGCAGCTTATTACAAATAATCATACATGGGGAATCATCTTACAAGTTATATGTTGGTGATTTTGATTTATACCCCCAGGAGAAGCTATGGTGAGATTACCCTTGAAAATCTACCTTTAATAGCTCATCTTCTGTTGCATCGGGGAATTTCTCATGGATCGAATTCTTCAGTACTTTGGCTATATACCTCAATCCATAACTACATATAAAACAGATGACAAAAGAAAATAATGGAAAAAAGGCTGAGTGAGGAAAAAACACACAGCAATTGTTCCAGTCAACTTCAGCTGAGCAGTTTTTCTAAAAATTAAACATAAGATGAGATGGTAATGGAATCACAGGACTTCCACTGATGATAATAACTGAGCTGTGTTTGCTACTGAACTACTGCCCCTTCTTTAGGGAACCAGTTAGGAATTTATAGGGTAAATAAGATGGTAGGCCATCTTTTAAAATAGTAAACATAATATAAGGGAAAACTCCTGTCTTCACTACAGGGGCTTATGTATACATCGTATTCCAAGAACTTCCAGGAAAGAATGTTAAACTCAATACAAGCACAACTTACGGCAGTAGATCAAGGGAAGAAATGATAGAATTCAGGACTTTGTCGGTGACCCTTCTCAGGTTCTCAATGGAAGCCTCCAGTTTATTTTTCACTTCTGGGTATGTTAGAGCTTGTTCTGTGGTCACATCGTAAGGCAACTTGCTGAAAACACAAAGGCTTTAAATTAACTGGAGGCTTAGGTACGAGCATGAATTTTCCTGCCAAGTTGGTTCTACAGTAAAGCTTTGTATAGTGAATTGGACTTTGCCTGCTGACTCCAGTAACAAAATGTTTACTAAGTGAGGGGAGGCTCCACCCTCACAGAGGGGCCTTCTGCAACTTGAAGCAGGAAGGACTTGAGGCTGTCCCTCTGGGCTCTTCTGGCAAAATAATAGGCAGACCCAGGTAATTTAGACTCAGCTAAATTTCTTTAATTATAAAAAGCAAATGTTCGGCCGGGCGCAGTGGCTCATGCCTGTAATCCTAGCACTTTGGGAGGCTGAGGTGGGTGCTTTGCCTGAGCTCAAGAGTTTGAGACCACCCTGGGCAACACAGTGAAACCCTGTCTCTACTAAAATGCAAAAAGTTAGCCGGGCATGGTGGCTTGCGCCTGTAGTCCCAGCTGCTTGGGAGGCCGAGGCAGGAGAATTGCTAGAACACAAGAGGTGAAGATTGCAGTGCGCGGAGATAGCAGCATTGCACTCCAGCCTAGGCGGCAGAGTGAGGCTCCATCTCCAAAAAAAAAAGAAAGCAAATGTTCATTACAGAAAAATAAAATCACATATAATCTAAAACAAAACCAAAGCAGACAACCAATTGTCATACCTCAGTGCATAACTGTCCAAGTCTCCTCTGTGCATGTATGTCTATGGGCCTCACAATATTGATGGGTGTAATGCAATTTGTGTATATAGACATTCTATACAGATCCTATGTGTGTGTATATACATAAGCATTCTTTTCCCAGAAAAATGGGTTACTGTACCTAACTCCAACTGGAAAATATACCGTGAACATTTTTTTCTCTGCCAACAAATGTGTATCTATACCACCATTCCGTTCCAAATACTTATTTCATTATGTGCTATACAAGCATTTACTTAGCAAATCCTTCAGAGCTAAATATTTTGACTTTTCCTGAGTTTTTATTATTACAAACAGGACTGTGACAACCACCCATATAATTACATAATTCTCTATGTACACTTTATTTCACAGACATCCTTGTATAGGAAACAAGAAACTAGGATTGCTTAAATCTATAAACAACCACTCAGAATAAGCTAATCCTACTTGGATTGTTAAACCTTACACATTAAAGTTACTTGCTTGGTAACTGTAAAGAAAGTACGTATTATCAGGTGAAGACAGAGTGTGCACCATCGCTAGGTCTAGGTTTAGAAACACACAAAGAAAATAAACAAGGGAGAGAATTACCAAAGTTGTGGCATTGGGGATCACCTGGCTCTGAAATTTGAAAATACCATTTAGTATCAAGATGACCAAAAGTCTAAGAATGTGATTTGCATGGATATGTTAAAGGGAGGTAACATTTTGTATTGTCAACTGACTTTGGACAGTTTGCCTAACAAAGTTTAATGGTATAAATAAATACACATATAAAAATGATCGTAAAACATAACTGAAGACCAACACCTTTCTGACTTTCTTACCTGGCCTCGCCAGTCTGTGTTTCTAGTTGGTTCACCCAAGCCTTGTACACCTCTACAGGGTTCGTGTTGATAATCAGCGACTTGTCGTCGATGATCTCTTTCACCACTGGAGCCAGGAGTTGGCGCAGGGTGTTCTGTCCCCGGGCACCTCTGTTGAAGCTGACGACCATCTTGATGACTGTAGGGTTACCAGTAACTATGTCCTGTACCTGGTCCACTTTCGATCTAAAAAAGCCCAAGACAAAACAAAATGGTTTGCTTCTATGGATACAGGATTTTTTTTTTTTTTTTTTGACAGAATCCTGCTGTGTCACCCAGGCTGAAGCGCAGTGGTGTGATCTTGGCTCACTGCAGCCGCTGCTTCCTGGATTCAAGTGATTCTCTTGCCTCGGCCTCCCGAGTAGCTGGGACTACTGGTGTATGCCACCACATGTCCAGGGCTAATTTTTGTATTTTTAGTAGAGAGGAGGTTTCACCATGTTGGCCAGGCTGGTCTTGAACGCTTAACCTCAGGTGATCCACCCACCTCAACCTCCCGAAGTGCTGGGATTACAGTCATGAGCCATGGTGCCGGGACTGAATACAGTTTTAAACAATGTATCCTCTCTCTGGCAGGCAAGGACTTCATGGAATTATACTTTTTTCTATGACAATCAAAGTTGGTGTGCTTTAAAACCAAGCAATCATTTATAAGGCGTATATTTCTTTTTTCTTTCTTTTTGAAACAGTCTCACTGTTGCGCAGGCTGGAGTGCAGTGGCTCGCCGCAACCTCCACCTCCAGGATTCAAGCAATTCTCTTTCTCAGCCTCTTGAGTAGCTGGGATCACAGGCACATGTTACCACGCCCAGCTAATTTTTGTATTTTCAGAGAGATGGGTTTCACCATGGTGGCCAGGCTGGTTCCAAGTCCTGATCTCAAATGATCCACCCACCTTGGCCTCCCAAAGTGCTGGGGTAAGAGGCATGAGCCACCACTCCCAGTCTCTAAGGTGTATGTTTCTTAGATGAGCAATTTGAGTATCTAAAAACAAAGTCACAGCCTCCATTTCAATCTGTAAGGCAGGTATGAGCTGAAAATAGACCAGGACTAACAATACAGGGTGACACTTACAGGTATCACTCCTCTGTAGTTCTCAAATTTCAAAAACAACTTTCTTGATTGAATAAACTGTTTCACTTCTTCAAATCCCACTTAAAGCTGCGATACAGCTTCCAGCCGTATGGAATGGCTGGGAGAGAGCGTCTTGATGTATGGTGCTGACTCTCAGGGCCTCTCCCCTCTCTTCCTCCCCTTTCTCCGTTCCCCCTCTTGACCACTCTCTCTTCCACGTCCTTCCCCTTTAGAGCCTGACAGAGTCTGGTCCTTATCTTATCCAGTCATTCTTTTTTATTTCCTTTGCTGGCTCCTCTTCCCACTTTTAAATGCTATTTTTGTTTACTTTTTGACTAATTGCAGGTGTTTGTAAGGCGAATAAGGGTAAATCAATGTCCAAACAAAAGAATAACTGGTCTACCAGGGCCCAGTCAAAACCCACGTTCTCCCCTCAGACCTCACGTACAGGTACAGCTTGACCCGTCATCTCTCTGGGACCTATCCCTCTGAGGTCAGGAGTTTGAGACCAGCCTGGCCAACATGGTGAAACCCATCTCCACCGAAAATACAAAAATTAGCCAGGCGTGGTGGCGGGCGCCTGTAGGTCTAGCTACGCGGGAGGCTGAGGCAGGAGAATCGCTTGAACTCAGGAGGCGGAGGCTGTAGTGAGCTGAGGTCACGCCACTGCACTCCAGCCTGACCGACAGAGCGAGAGTTCAACTCCAAGAAAAAAGAAGATTTCACAGATCCACAAAAGTCCAATAGAGCCTTAACAGCCGGGCCTTTACTCGGTGTCTCCCATGACCTGGCCGTAGCCTATCCTTCGGGGTTCATCTCCTGGTAGTTAGCATTTGGGTAGACTAACCTACTTTCCTTCTTGCACCTACGCCCATGCTGTTTCCGCCACCACTGCGCCTTATTTCCCTTTTCCATCTCTTCTTATAAAAATTGTAGCTGTTCCTCAGGGTTTTGGGTCAAGCACCTCCTCTGCTATAAAACCTTTACTAGTGAACCTAGTTGGAACCTTTCCCCCTATCCTCTAATCTGACACACTGTGCATGTCCTTCATTTAGTACCTACCACATTCCACTGCATAGCATTCCTATTTCTCCCGAATCTCATTTCTCACGGGCCTATAGACACCTTGAGGGCAGAGGTGCCT
This sequence comes from Plecturocebus donacophilus, assembly GCA_004027715.1. Lineage (NCBI taxonomy): Eukaryota > Metazoa > Chordata > Mammalia > Primates > Pitheciidae > Plecturocebus > Plecturocebus donacophilus. Next base: position 21,684 of record PVKP010016196.1, on the reverse strand, counting down.
GGCTCCCACGCTCCAAAACCAATAGGAACGAGCATAACCTAAGGTTTCCACAAGTCAGGAAGGCCACCTGAGCTAAGGACGTTTCTCACGCTTGTTTCTCAGCCCACTTATTATAGCTACCTAGACAATTTTTACATTAACTGGGTCAGAAAATAAATTAGCAAAGGTAGCTTAAGTCCCAGTAAGAAGGGAAGACGATTTAGGTAGAGATTGTGCTCTGCATTCCCACCCATTAAATGGCTTTACTACTCAGAATTTTAACTAAGTTAAATGTTCTCACTGGTTTTCAAGAAGCTATTGATTTTCAGTTGTTACAAACATACAAAATCAAAAGTTAATTTAACACTAGAGAAAGTATCACTGGTAGGAGAAAGTGGTACCTGAATATAGGTCTAATGATACAGAAACATTCTCAAGAAACTTGATATATTTTAATATGTGAGAATAACTTATAAGAATTTAAAAATAATTTTAGTAAATCAAAGGCAGCCTCCACTAACAAAAGCATCTATTCATTGGTATTTTTACATACATGTTTGTATACCTACTTTATTTCTTCCTCCAGAGCAGTTTTAAAAAGCTTGAGAAGTAGATATTCTTCTCGCTGATTAGAAGCATAATTATATAGTGTGAAAATAACAGTATCCATAAATTTAGTGGACTTGTTCTGTGGCATCTGGAAAATCAGCTTAGCCAAGTATAAAGGGTTGGTCTAGAAAGAAAGAAGAAAAAAAAAATCCCACAAAACAGTAGGTTAATATATTATTAATTTAATAATATATTATTATTATATTATTATATTATATATTATTAATATATTATTAAAGCACAAAGCAGTATCTGATTCCCTGCTCTTCAATGACTTAATATGTCACTAAAAGCCTATAGATAGGTATATAAAATAATTTTTATGTGCCAGATACTCATCTCTATGCTTTTAGTATATAGTATAACTTTCTACTATAGCTTCCTATAGACTGATATTATATAATTTTCTACTTTAGCTTCCTATGGTATATTAATATTTTAAAATATTACTATCAAATATTACTTAATATACTATAGAAAGCTATAGCAGAAAATTATGATAGGATTTAAATGATGCACACGATACGATACACTTTACATATTATATCTACTTTTTGTTGTTGTCCTTTTTGAGCCACATGTTACTATTTATTGTAGAGATGCAGAAGACAGGGCGGGGGCCAATAGAATCTGGTGTCCAAAGACACTGGCAAAGCTTGGGCACGGTGGCTTACACCTATAATTCCAGCGCTTTGGGAGACCAAGGCAGAAGGATAGCTTTAGCCCAGGAGTTCGAGACATGCCTGGGCAACATGGACAGGCCCTGTATCTAGAAAAAAATAAAAATAAATTAGCTGGGCATGGTAGTGTGTGCATACAGTCCCTGCTACTCAAGAGGCTGAGGTTGGCAGGATCACTTGAGCCCAGTATTTCGAGGCTGCAGTGAGCCATGATCGCACCACTGTATTTCAGCCTAGGCAATACAGACTCTGTATCTAAAAAAACAAAACAAACAAAACAAAACAAAAACAAAAAAGTAGACTAAGGATCCTACTACATAGACTGGCCTAGAAGGATTGATGGATGAGTAGAAGGAAATGCATACTATCTTGTCAGACTGGAAAGAACAGGAAAAGAAAACATTTACAATGTGGAGACAGTGAATGGCCACAGTGTTCTACACAGAGTGAGAAGGGGAGTAAGGCAGGGAGGCTGAAGAGAGGGGTGAAGGTCAGCACAGCTGATGAGGGAAGTGCCAGAAGACCACAAGAAAAAACAACAAAGGACTAAAAATGGACGTGGAACCCTGTGGGCTCTGACGAGGATGGACCCCCTGGACACAGAACCAGCCTTCCTGGTGAAGTGGCTTTTCTCCAGCAGCTACACCTACCAGGTAGATGTTCAAAGAGAACAACAGTATTCAGGTTACAGAGGAAATTATGTGCAAAAGGAAAATTAATACTCCTAATTTTCATCTCCTGTCTGACAAGAGAAAAAAAATTTTCCAAACTTGAAAACTAGTATTCATCTAATATACTCAAGCAGTTTGGCAGTTTTTAAGAAATCTCAAATTCTGTCTTTGCTACTCAGATTTACTTTTAAGTTCATAATGGTTGGTTGAAATTTTATAAATAAGCAGCTCAGGCCTTTTTTCTTGATAGCTCTGTAGTGATTCTTTTTCAAAGTGAAGTATATAGGAATTAGGAGAAAGGAAACTTACTCTAGAACTAAAGAAAGATGCCTACTCACCAGGTTACCTAAAAACTTTAAATTTAGGTTCATACCGAAGAGACAAACCCCCAAAAACCTATACTAGCTGACCTGTGGCTTTAGATGAGAATTTTTGCTAGGTCAGGTGTGGTGTCTCATGCCTGGAATCCTAGTGCTTTAGGACGCCGAGGTGGGTGGATCACTTGAGCTCAGGGGTTTTAGATCAGCTTCGGCAATATTGCAATATGGCAAAACCCTGTCTCTACAAAAAACATGAAAAAATTAGCCGGGCATTGTGGGATGTGTCTGTAGTCCCGGCTACTCAGGAGGCCAAGGTGGGAGGGGTGCTTGAGCCCAGGAGATGAAGGCTGCAGTAAGCTGTGGCTTCACCACTGCATTCTGGGCAAGAGAGTGAGACCTTGCCACTACAAAGAAGAAAAAGTCGGCTGGGTGCGGTGGCTCACACCTATAAACTCAGAACTTTGGGAGGCCGAGGTGGGCAGATCACAAGGTCAGAGTTTGAGACCAGCCTGGCCAACATGGTGAGACCCCGTCTCTACTAAAAATACGAAAATTAGCTGGGCATGATGGCAGGTGCCTGTAATCCCAGCTACTTGGGTGGCTAAAGCAGGAGCATCGCTTGAACCCGGGAGACAGAGATTACAATGAGCCGAGATCATGCCACCACTACAGTCCAGCCTGGGCAACAGGGTGAGACTCCGTCTCAAAAACAAAAAACAAAACAACAACAACAAAAAGAAAAAGTCTTGCTAAAGTGTAACCTACAGGTCAAAGGAATCCAGGCCATTTTCTTTCCTATAATTTCTTCAGTGATATTGGGCTAATGTCTCAAAAGAGGAGAAGAAGAAGAAAAATAAGATTTCAAGAGAGACTTCACTTGATACAACTGAATGGTTGAACCCTTTGGTTGTACATTTTGGATTGTTTGTGGATAAAGTTTGGTGGAATTATTCTAAACATGCTCCTATGCTTTTTCTTCTTCCTACTAATGCGCCTCCATTTATATAATAAACAATACAAGCCTTAGGCCAACGACTAGATTTTGACTTATGACAAATTCTGTCAAATTGAGAAAACTAAATTCTAAAGAACCTTCAATATGCTTGAAATTTCATGGATGTAAGAAAAGATAAGTGCCTAAGATTAAATTTCAAACTGGTGGATGACTACTAAATCAGGCAGAGCAAAGACCTTTCCTACTTAAAGTGAGCCCCCTTTCTTTCTAGAAGGTTTGCTGGCATGAAGCAGTGGGTTCCACAGACAAAGTACTGTTAACCTTTTCCTTCTGTGCCGCCATGTGGTGGCCACTTGTGTGAAGATGTTCATATGTTTGAAGATGTTCTCCAATATCTTATTCCAAGTAGAGAATTTTCAAATCTACCAAAATTAACATCGTGTTTCTCCTTTTATTTATGGTTTGTATAACGTGCTCTCCATACATCTACTGCCAGTGACATCCTCTAACAAAGATCCAAGCATTTCCGTGCTTTGAAGGAATCCCAATAGTGGCCCCGCTCTGAGGGACATCTGACTCTTACAAGGGAGAACTATGGATCCACCTCTTTGGGGAAACTTTTCCTGCTGAAGAGGATGCTTGTTTATATCTATTGCTATCACGCAGTTTCCTCTGCGATGAACTGTATGTGCTAGTAGGGCTTACGGGCTGAATATTAATTATCAAACAAAACAGTAAGTGATCCATCAAAGTCCAGTCATAACCAGTCCAACTTATTAGTTCTCACCATCACTCAGGAAGCAATGGAAAATTACTATTCATTTAGATCATAGTAATGCCATGAAAATAATAAAAGAAAAAAGAAGTACTATTTTGAAATCCCAAACCCTCTGGCTCTTTCCCCCACAGAAGGGGAGGCTGTTTCTGGTAAATATCTCTTTTTCACATACAGTTATTTTTTCATGAATGACAGCACCTGTTTTTGTTTTGTTATCATTAGATTTATACTGTTTCTGTAGGTAACTGTAGTATAATATCCCTGTGAAGAACATGAGCTCTGAAGTCAAACCGCCTGCATTTCAAAACCCCTGCTTTATCATTTACTGGCTATGTCTCAGTTTCCTCATCTGTAATGGAGGAACAACAGCAGTACTCATTTTCTCACGGCTCTCAGAGTTATGGTAGGAATTAAATGAGATAATGTACGTAAAGCACTAACAGTAGCACTTGGTACTTGGTAGATGCTCAAAACACGTAACGCTATTATAGCTGAAGCATGGGAAAAGACTCCCTGCAAGCCAGAAACACGAAACATAGTATTATTCCCAAACTCAGAATGAAAGATAAATTGTTCTCACCTGTAAAAGGTAAAACAGCTGCTGATATGTTTCTAGTGTTTTTCTCCTCTCCTTACTCAAACTTTTTATTCCCTGGTTGTCAGTGTTATTCAGTATTTCCATTTCTCCTCCTTTTTTCTTATTCAGCTTTTTACTGTGTGAAATCACATCCTGTAAAAAATTTTTATCAGGTTACTACTTTATAATTCTCGTACTCTTTACCTCCTTCTTTCACATACAGGATTGAAACACACATAACTGGAAATACAGGCACACCTCATTGTATTGTGCATTGCTTTACTGTGCTTCACAGATACTGCCTTTTTTTTTTTTTTTTTACACAAAAAGGCTTGTGCAATCTTGCATTGAACAGGCCTATTGTCACCATTTTTTCCAATAGCATGTGCTTACTTTGTGTCTCTGTACCACATTTTGATAATTCTTGCAACATGTATAACTTTTTCATTTTATACTATTAGTTATAGGGCTCTGATCTTTCTTTTTTTTTGAAATGCAGTCTCGCTCTGTCACCCAGGCTACAGTGGTGCGATTTCAGCTCACTGCAACCTCTGCCTCCCAGGTTTAAGAAATTCTCCTGCCAAAAAAAAGAAAAAAGAAAAAAAGAAATTCTCCTGCCTCAGCTTCCCAAGTAGCTGGAACTACAGGTGCCTGCTACCACACCAGCTAAGTTTTGTATTTTTAGTAGAAACTGGGTTTCACCATGTTGGCCAGGCTGGTCTTGATCTCCTGCCCTCTTGATCCATCCGCCTCGGCCTCCCAAAGTGCTGGGATTACAGACGTGAGCCACTGTGCCCAGCCTACCAGTGATCTTTGATGTTACTATTGTAATTGTTTTGGGGTGCCACAAACCATGCTCATATAACTTAATCAATAAATGTGTCTGTTCTGACTGCTTCACCAACTTTCCTTTTTCTCTTCCCTCCTTTCGCCCCCTATTCCCTGAGACACAATGATACTGAAATTAGGTTAATAACCATATGATGGGCCAGGCGTGGTGGCTTATGACTGTAATCCCAGCATTTGGGAGGCCGAGGCGGGCAGATCACGAGGTCAGGGGATTGAGACCATCCTGGTCAACAAGGTGAAACCCTGTCTCTACTAAAAATACAAAAATTAGCTGGGTGTGGTGACGTATGCCTGTAATTCCAGCTACTCGGGAGGCTGAGGCAGGAGAATCTCTTGAACCCAGAGGCAGAGGTTTGCAGTAAGCTGAGATGGCACCACTGCACTCCAGCCTGGTGACAGAGTAAGACTCCGTCTCACACAAAGTAAATAAATAAATAACGTAACCATACGATGGCCTCAAAGTGTTCAAGTAAAAGTTCCGCATCTTTCACTTTAAATCAAAAGCTAGAAATGATTAAGCTTAGTGAAGAAGGCATAACAAAAGCTACGATAGGCCTAAAGCTAGGCCTCTTGCACCAAACAGCCAAGTTGTGAATGCAAAGAAAAATTTCTTGAGAGAAATTAAAAATGCTACTCCAGTGAACACATGAATGCTTAAGAAAACAAAGTGACCTACTGCTGATGTAGAGAAAGTTTGATTGGTATGGATAGAAGATTAAACCAGTACAACATTCCTTTAAGTCAAAGCCTAATCCAAAGCAAGGCCCTAACTTTCTTTCTTTTAATTTTTTATTGTATTTTAATTTCTGGGGTACATGTGCAGATCTTGCAGGATTGTTACATAGGTATACACTTGCCATGGTGGTTTGCTGCCTCCATCCCCTGTCCCTTACATTAAGTAATTCTCCCAATGCTGTCCCTTCCCAATCTCCCCACACCCTACTGTCCCTCCCCTAGCCCCCCATCCACCAAGAGACCCCATTGTGTGATGTTTCCCTCCCTGTGTCCATGTGTTCTCATTGTTCAACACCCACCTATGAGTGAGAGAGAACATGTGGTGTTTGGTTTTCTGTTCTTGCATCAGTTTGCTGAGAATGATGGTTTCCAGATTCATCTATGTCCCTGCAGAGGACATGAACTCATCCTTTTTTATGGCTGCATAGTATTCCATGGTGTATATGTGTCACATTTTCTTTATCCAGTCTATCATTGATGGCAAGGCCCTAACTTTCTTCAATTCTATGAGGCCTTAGAGAAGCCAGGAAGCTTCAGAAGTAAAGTTGGAAGCAGGCCAAGTATGGGGGCTCATGCCTGTGATCCCAGCATTTTGGGAGGCCAAGATGGGAGGATGGCTTGAGGCCAGGAATTTGAGATCAGCCTTGGCAACATAGCAAGACCCCATCTCTACAAACACATTTCAAAAATAAGCCAGGTGGCTTCTGCCTGTGGTACTAGCTACTCAGAAGTCTGAGACCCGCAGTAAGAAATACAGTTTCCATCTTTTATTAGTGGACACATGTACACCCTCTCTTTCATTAATGAAACATGATGATATTTTCTATTTGCTTTTATTTTATTCCACTTTTAAAGATTGTTCTCTGCATGTTCTCACTCATAAGTGGGAGTTGAAAAATGAGAACAGATGGACACAGGGAGGGGAACATCACACACCAGGGTCTGTCAGGGGTTGAGGGGTAGGGGAGGGACAGCATTAGGAGAAATACCAGCTGTAGATGACGGGTTGATGGGTGCAGCAAACCATCATAGCACATGTATACCTATGTAACAAATCAGCACGCTCTGCACATGTATCCTAGAACTTCAAGTATAATCATAACAATAAAAAAGATTGTTCATTGTGACACACTAAATTGATTTCATGACCCTAATGGCACACGACTCATATTTTAAAGTCACTGTTCTAGAACACCTCCCCTGCTACTTGACATTAGTTCACTGGGCCAGAGTAAGTGGCAAGAAAGTTGCTTTTCCCAAAACTTCTTCTGGATTTTTGACTGAGCTCTTAGCTGGACCTCCACATGAGGACTCTATTTGCACATCAGGCAGGCTGGCCCAGTGTCCTTAGAAGGGCACTATGGGCAGTGTGGACAGCACAGAGTTTCACTGTGCATGCACTACTGGCCATCCATCACCCTGGCCCCATACCACCAAATACCAGCAGGGGCCCCTAGTCATTTTCACAAGTGGACATGTGCCCACCCCCATTTCCAACTACTCCTGGGGATGAAAACCACCGTCAGGTCTTGCCTAAGGGGCAAGCTCTAAATCTGTTTACTTCCTGGCACCCCATTCTCCCACAGCTGTGGTCAGCCCATTGAGAGCTGGGATCCAGAGCTCTAGGAAGCTCTGGTGTAAAACAGTTGCATGTAGCTACATCCATTGCCTTTCAGGTCCACTATTTTATTCTTATTCTCAGCTCAGAGAGAGGCAGCCTTGACTTACCCACTTATTTCTGTCACCCCAATTGCTTTTATAGGGAAAGCGGGGAGGGGAGTTGATTTACATTCCCATAACATTTTTAAAAAAGCAGCACTGCCCCCTTGTTTTACCAATACATAAAATGCCTTCAGTACAAAAAGGAAGTGTAGTTACCACCCAGATAGAGGTCAAAGAGGAATCTAGGCAGGCTGCTGTCTGATAATTCTTATCTATAAGAAGTCCTAAGATATCACTAGAGTAGGTGTGGCTTACAGTGCCAGTTAATCCATGTTTTTCCTCTTCAGATAGCTGGTGACATGTAAATCATGCAACTCCCTCAAATACACAGAATAAATCTATTACCTTGATTTTAAATATATGGCAGGAAGAAAAGCCTTGTTACTTATAATTCCCCCCTTTTTCTTCCCGAGTGTTTTCAGTGGAGGTCACTCTGGAAACTGGGGGCTTTTTGTTTAGTTGCAGACTTCATCTTCTGGGTAATGGTTTTTGCTGTATATAGATGAGAGGGTAAGGGTGGTGAGCAAGATCTGGGGCAGATCTAAATTCCTCTGCATTAGAAACAGAGAGAATTGGTGAAGGCAGGACAGGGAGAGGAATGGAGGGAGGGAAGCAGCAGAGGCAATGCTGAACCCAGAAAGAGGAAGAGAGAGGGTGGGCTGGTGGCTGTGCTGAGGGAACAGGGCCTGTCTGCTGGAGCTGCAGGGGTACAGCCAGCACTGCAATGGAGAGAGCCCCCCTTCCTTCTCCCTGTGAGGCTCTGACTTGCTCATGAATGCACTTGTGTGAATGGAGGTTTGCTTTGGGAAGCTTGAAGATGGGGACAAGAGGCAACCCAGACAGGGATAACAAACATGGGCAGATACTTTTTATTCACCAAAACTCACTTTTCCTGATTCTCAATAAATATTGAACATCAGAGGAATACCATGGTTTGAAAGAGCAACCGTATTTGGCTTGTTCATGACAACCCCATATCTCAATGCTGCCCTTTTGCCACCACCTTTCCCCTGGCCCTGATAAGGGGATAGCTGTATGCAGGTAATATGCTATGATATAAACATTTTTGTAGAAAGTATGGGCTAGTATGAAGGGCTTGGGTTTGGGCTTGGGGTTGGGCTTTGGAGTCATAAAGATATGGGTATGTGCAAAGTATAAGTAGCTTGGTGAACTTGCACAGGTTAACCTAAGTTTCAGTTTCCTCATCTATAAAGTGAGCATAATAATAGCAATCTTACTGAGTTGCTGTGAAGAGTAAAGATACATGTACATCACCTAGAGCATTTTCCAAGGAAGAAAACACACTCAGAGAGAGGTTAAGAAACATGCTTAGGGTCACTTTTTAATATAAGCAGTGAGACCAGGTGTGGTGGCTCATGTCTATAATCCCAGCACTTTGGGAAGCCGAGGTGGGCGGATCACGAGGTCAGGAGTTTGAGACCAGCCTGACCGACATAGTGAAACCCCACCTCTACTAAAAATACAAAAAATTAGCCATAAGTGGTGGCGGGTGCCTGTAATCCCAGCTACTTGGGAGGCTGAGGCAGGAGAATCACTTGAACCCAAGAGGTAGACGTTGCAGTGAGCTGAGATTACGCCGTTGACAGTGTGAGACTCTATCTCAAATATACATATATATACATATATATGCAGTGAAGTAGTATAATTATTAATAGGACTCTATCTCAAATATATAAACACACACACACACACACACACACACACACACACACATACACACACGCATATATGCAGTGAAGTAGTATAATTAAGTATTAATAGTAAAAAATCTCAATCCTGGGTTTCAGGTAGTACTGGCCTGCAAATCCGTGCTCTTATATGATACATCACACACATGAATGGGAATTTTAGCACTAGTTTTAGATTAGCGTTAGTTTCTATTTAGGCTTTCCTTTCAGCTAGGCTGACCTCTACTTTTTTTTGGCTTGTGTGCCTCCAAGAAACCTCTATTTCAGTTGCTTTGTCTTCTTTCTCCAAACCATTCTTTTTGCCTAAAACCAATGTTAGTCACTTCACTAACCTACAGATTTTGAGGTTTTTAGGAGGAATGCTGATTTTTAAAAGAACTGTAAAAATGTTAAGGTTACTAGCAAAAGTCAGCATTGTTCTATAAGCACAAAGCCATTTCCCTTTACAATCTCTCTTTTCCTCACTGAACACACATACATTGTTAAAAATAAACGGGTGTGTGGGAGTGGGCGGAAAAGAAGATAAACTTTATCACCAAAGAAAAATCACTTAACTTCTGGCATATTTTTATTGTTTTTTGATAAGAAGAAGTCAAACTACCTTAGGCACTAGTTGCTTCTCTACGATATTACAAACCTTTCCCCCTGCTTTAAATAGTCTCAAAAAGCATTATTTTTAGTGGCTGTACGACATCCATATTAAACTGATTTTGTTGTCCTCTATGCATTGTTTTGACCTTCACGTTGTTTCCCACGTTTTCACTACTATAAATAAAGCTTCCGCTGCTCTGTTCTTATATCACTACAAATGCTCTGTCAATAAGGCTGATGGCTACATATTTAATAATCATGAGTTTAACCACTAAAAACATGCTGGATACATATTTGGTGTTTGAAAATGTGTTGAAAAATTTCACAATGTTATCTATTCGTAATAAATGACTTTTAAAACCACAAAACCTCAAGCATTCATGAAGATCTGACAACTTGCCATGATTGTATTTCCAAAAGATACATATTATTTAAACTATTTACAGATTTGTAACTAAGCCTTTATTTCAAAAGGCAAGACATTTCCTGTTTATGACTTTATGGGGATAGGGTGAAACAGCAGTTTAAGGCTGTTTAAAAAAAAGGCTTTTTAAAAAAGCCTTTTTTAAAAAGCATTCTCTGAAGGCTCTTCTGGAATATATTACACTTTAAAAGTTCTCATGTGTGTCAAACAGTACAAATACATTATTTTTTAAAAAAGTACTTGTTTTTCTGGATAAAATAATAAAAGTAGAGTGAAGTATAGAACATTTAAATTGTAGTTTTATTCCTGAATATTTGGAAGAGATGATCATTTCTGTTTATAAAATGCTGTTTTTTTTGTATTTTCTCCTCCACAATTGCCCTGGTGTCTTTATGAGGTCTGGAGGACCCACCTGGGGCATTCACATTGCCCTGTAACTGGCAGCCGCCTCTGGCTGCTAATCTCCCAGTTGTCCAGAACACTCGCTTGGTTGTTGGCAGCTGGCGCTCCACTTAGGACCCACTGTAGCCTTCTCAGAGCTTCCAGAAAGTCACTTTCCCACTTTGACCAATTAGATTTCTGAAACTGATGTGGCACATAGGAAGGGAACAGGGACATGGAGACATCCTAGGCATCTGTTCTTGGGTAAAAATGATGCTTTTTATACTTTTTTTTTGAGCTCTGATGTTGGTAGGTTTTACACAGATATGAAACCACACCGTGATTTATTTAGAGGCTATCAACAAGGGCAGTGTGACTCTGTAGGGAGCCACATTTTGGAAATACATAGGGGTATTTTTTAATATCTTAACAATTGAAGGACGTTTCTGGTTTCTAATGAGCAGGGATTGGGGATGCGAGGTGCTCTGTGATCTGGCAATTTGTGGGATAATGCTGTATAAATAACTGTCCATGCCTTGCATGATAGAACTTTTGAATGTCTTATCGGTCATTTACATAGGTCGAGATTCTGTTTGTAATTATTTGAGCCTAGAATCTAATTGTTTTACATAGATGCATAATACATTTTCCCCACACAAAATCTAGGATTTTCTAGGATTGCAATTGCGTAAACTGGGTAGAGATGACACTTGGCTAATGCTGGACTTTACAAAGAGCTGTTCTCCATTTTGGAAAATGAGATCCTGCCAGTTCAACCACCCCCCACATCAGTTACCACTGCAGCCCTCACAATCTGTAGCTGTTGTGTGAAGAGGTCCACACCCCTGGTAACTTTATCATGTCTTCCAATGACATCAGGCATACACATTTTCTCACTAAAATGTGTGCTTTTATTATCAATTATTCTTTAAATTTCTCTTTTGGATTCATATAAAGAGCCTCGTCTTATTCTGAAGGTATATATGTCAGTTACATTTTTATCATATGTAGATTTCATTTTAGAATGATAAGCCTTACAAAATGTTATAAAAGGGGGGCATAAAATTTTACAGACGGGAAAACCACTAGTTTATGATAAAAATGATAAACAAAAACTTATTCTAGATTCCAAACGAGCTTAGCTAGACCAAAGTGTCATGGACATACATAACCACACTCAGCATAATGTTTCAATCAATAGTGGACCTCATATAAGACATTAGTCCTATAAGATTACAGTACGGTATTTTTACTGTATGCTTTCTATGTTGAGCTATGTTTAGATACACAAATGCTTACCATTGTGTTACAACTGCCTGCAGTATTCAGTACAGTCACATGCTGTAAAGAGGTGTAGCCTAGGAGAAATGGGCTTTACCATAGAGCCTAGGTGTCTAGTAGATTCTACCATCTAGGTTTGCGTAAGTGCTCTATGATGCTTGCGTTAGGACAAAACCATCTAATGCCACATTTCTTAGAACGTCTGTCATTAAGTGACTCTTGATTGTATGTAGGCATGTTCCCTCCTCTGGGAGCTGACAGTCCCCACTGACCTCTAACGTGATCCTGTTCTTCACCAGGAGTCCAATCTTGATGTCCATCAGGTTCAGGTCTTTTTCCAGCTGTTGATTGGCCCTGATCTTGGTCACTACTTCTTCCCTTAATCGTGCAACCTCTAGTTCCTCCTGGAAATCCAAATCACTTTGGTCCAATAGGTATACAAATTTGCGAATTACTGTTAATGGTGGGTTTTCGGAGCCAACTGCAGTGATAGGAACAGATATACTTTAATTAGGAAAGCTTGGAATGATTATCAACAGGAAAGAAACAAGGTAGTTGAATAATTACTCGAAATATATACCAATGAAAGTACTTGGTCTAGGGTGAGAATCATTCTACCCACCCCCACGCAATTTAAAATCTGGACAAGGAAACTGATCAATAAATAGATGTACAAAACGGATATCTGGTCCCACTCTTTCCTAGTTATCAAATCCCCTTTTATCAGTTCTGTCTCTCACAGTTCAGTTCCCTGGACTCATGCAGTAAGAAGATAGTCCTATCTGTGCCTCATTCCAGAGGAATCTGGGAAAGAAAGTTAACGTAAGTTACCTCGACCGTGAGACCTTGTGCTTGAGCTAGATAAGTGACTTACATTCTTGCTGCAGGAAGCAGAAAGTGGTTTCTCCCGGCCCAAAGGGAAGGAGCCGGAAGGAGGTGAAAGCTGAATTAGAAAACAGCCAGGAAGGGAGGATTGTAAAAGCCAAAAAGGAATCGACAGAATAATAAATGGAACAAATGTTCTACTCAGTACAAATAAAAATATTTTAGAAATTGAAACTTGGCTCTTGTCCTTTCAGCACTGGCCAAGGGAGGGTGCTCAGAACCTAGGGGCCAGCCCCCGTCATTGAAAGGGACATTCTCATATAAATTCTAAAAGGGTTTTCTCTTAGGACCTGGAACTTTATTTAGGCTTTAATTTCCTGGCACTCTGACTCTTGGTAAAACATTTTTAACATGCTTAGGGAGATCAATTCTGGGTAAACTATAAGAATAAATCATCTGGCCTGTCGAGGACGAATGATTAGACCCAGTAATACAAAGATGACTTGAAAGAACCAGTCCAGCCATGGCCATCTCAATAGCTGCTCTCCTTTACACCTAGGCCCTTGCCAGTCTTCCTCGTACTTCCACCTTAGTTCTGTGGTATTTTGACACGAAAGGAGAAGAAAACCAACACCACAAACAACTGCATAAACCCAGCGTGAGTATCCAAATCTACAGTCATGTATGCTGTTATTTTGCCACTGCTGATGGCCTTTACTGGAGAATTTTCCTTGGATCACGGGACATCATTTTCCTTCCATTCCCAGCAAAGATGCTGCCCCTGACATGACACTTCAGGGAAGGCCTGAGCAATGCACCACAGCTCACCCATGCAGCCGAGTTGGGAGAACATGAGCCCTCCCACTGCGGCCAGAGTTGATGGCTGCCTCTCCTGCCCGCTAAGGGTTGTGTCTAAGAGGCCCTCATATGTACTAAGAGGCGCTTAGAAACAACTGAATTAGTATTTTAGCTTTAGTAATTGTATGGCTCAAATGTAATATTTCCTCTATCAATACTAGGCTTTTGTCATCTTCATCTGAGAATCACTTTGTGGTACAGGTATTTTAATTTCAGGAAATGAGACCACTTTATAGTTCCACCAGCTTCCAAGCTTGAATGCGTTCAGTGCCATTCCAGAGAAAAAGGGTGAAAACAGATGAAAACCTTAGAAAAGGTCTCTTTTTTCAAATTAGAAAAACCCAAAGCCTTAGTTTTCTAAAGTTGCTGAACTAAGAAAGAAATGAAAATGTATGTTCTGGTTACCATAAAACCACCCAACTTGCTCAAGCCCACGGAAGCTTAGATCTAACTCACTCACCAAGATAATTTGCCTATCTACTTTTCATGCCTCAAGACCAAGTTGCTTAGATTTTAAAATTGGAATTTTTGTAATAAAAAAAGTAAACAAATAAAAAACATTACTGCAACTGCTTACAAAAACATGTTACCTTGAATGAAATGAAAATTAGCCAGTGTTCATTTGGAAAATTTATTCTTCAGTCATCTTTCAAATATAAAAGCAACAGCAAACCTATTTTAGTGTTTGGGCTCAGAAAAAAAAATCCTCTTCAGTCTTCTTGAAACACACACACACACACACACACACACACACACAACATATCTACCAGCTAAGAGGCGAGCCCCATTAATTCAAAAATTGAGAAGCTGTGGCAATTGAAAAGATTGGCTGACCTTTTCTTACTCAGCTTGCATAGTACATTCTGGAATCTAGTGGAATGAGACATTATTCAGTAGATTCTGCAGGCTGCAGGCAGAGTGAGGGATTTCAAGGGACCCTAGGATTCTCCTTCCTAAGTACCAGGGAAAATCCTTCTTGAGCCATATACTTCATCCCTTAATTCAGACAAATGTTAGACAATAAAAGGTTCTGGCTGGCCGGGTGCAGTGGCTCATGCCTGTAATCCCAGCACTTTGGGAGGCAGAGGCGGGCAGATCACCTGAGGTCAGGAGTTTGAGACCAGGTTGGCCAACATGGTGAAACCTTGTCTCTACTAAAAAAGTACAAAAATTAGCAGGGCATGGTGGCGGGCACCTGTAATCCCAGCTACTCAGGAGGTTGAAGCAGGAGAATTGCTTGAAGTTGGGAGGCAGAGGTTGCAGTGAGCCAAGATTGCACCACTGCACTCCAGCCTGGGCAACAAGAGGGAGATGCCATCTCAAAAAAAGGAAGAAAAAAAAGGTAAAAGGTGCTGGCCAAACTTACTAGGCACTGTAAGTATTAATAAATTTATCAGCAAGCTCTTCTTGACTGTGCATGTTCCTGTGATAATTAGAATGTTAAAAATTTAGTATATTTTTAGATTTCAACTTGATTCAAAATTTAGAATCAACTTACGATCTGTAAATAAAACAAAATAACAAACATAGGCAAAGTTGGGACTGTAAGGAGATAGCACCAAACGTGACTGTCATTTCTGGGTGAATTTTATTTTGCAATTTTCAAAATTTCTACCAATGGCATATGCTACTATTATAAAAAATTTAAAAAATATTCTGTGAAAAGTTCAGAATGAAGTTGCAGGAAGATGTTTGCAGTTGTTATTTTTGGGAGAGGAGACTATGTCTAACAAATTAATTTAAATGTAAGCTTATCTTCTGGCTCTTTTGCATTAGATTTTTGACTCTGGCTTTGATTTAAAAAATTCCACATTTATGCCAACTCCATTCTTTTTGAAGAAGAAACGATACCACGTGACTTATACCTTCCACTTAAGAGGAAGGCCCATTTGCTCTCACCATGGGTTCCTCTGTATATTGGTTTAGAACCTGGGGCCTGAGAAGATCAAAATCTACTGGAAACAATGGGTATTCCCTGTTCTTAGAGCAGCCCCTGAAGTGACCAGTGTGGACCAATATATCCTTTCTTGGTTTACAAAAAATTCTTGCATTGTTTCAGAAAGTTCTCACTTACCCAGTGTTTTGTAGTCATCTCTAGCTTTGTTTGCTCTCAACAGTGACTGTATTTTCACAATTTCATTATTCTGCAAAAGAGAGAGACACATCTTGACCTCCCAGAGTCCCTTCTATTCCACTGTTTTTGAATTTAGAACATTTAAGAACTGGCAGTATTTAATGACTGACATTACTTAGAACTGACAGCATTTCAATGTGGTGCATTCAATGTTTATTTTTCCATTTTCTTTGAAGAAGAGGTCAGATACATTAGCTAAAAGTACAAACAAGACTGCAGGGGAACTGCTTAGACCAAGAGATCTAAAAAGGGAAAATAATTTTAGCACAGAACTTAGATGATGCAGTCTATGTTCCCCTATCTCTTCTTGAAAGATTGAGGAAAAAATCCCTCTTGTGGGCTTCTATTTAAAGTAAGCGGTTAGCAGTTAGAAAAACTGTATATGCAATGCTGGAAAATACTTCTCTAGAGTCTTCTCTCTTTGATGTTACTCGCGCAGTTTTCCCGTCACCCATTTTTTATCCAGTTCTGACTGGTGAAGTCTAATTCTCAACATGATTTCTGAATGAAAACAGGAAGCCTCCAAAAATTTTCATATTAAGTCCTAAGATCCATTCCTTCCTAAGTGTTCATTTCCACCATTCAATGAAAATCATTCAATGCTAACATTTAATAAAGCATTCATTTAGTTCATTCTCAACCCAGATAAAAACCCACATGCATTTTTCTTACATGATCTCTGAAATACTGTAGTCTTGAAAGGTAGCTCTTTCTTGCGGTTGCCATTCGGAACCAGGACTGAATCTAAAAAGTTTTTAAAAATAGAAAAGAGCAACAAAAAACAAATAGAAAAGTCAAGTTAATCGCCAAACAACCCGTAATACAGTTTTGTGTAGTTCTTCTAAAAACAATGATATTTGATAAAGGAAAAAAATAGCCCACTAAATAACCAATCTCTCAAGCCTACTTTTCTTCTTTCACTAATGTTTCTTAAGGGGTTCAAAACACTTTACATGTTACCCCTAATTTCACCACCTTAATAAGAGAGACGTGGGGAGGATAATTTAACTTTGTACTATTTCACCTTAATCTCAGTAAATAAAAGCCAGAAAGGTAAGCCATTTTGTTGAGAGTTGCAATGAGTCAGGAAATCAAGTAAACTATGTCCAGGGTTTCTTCTATTATCCCTTTAAATGCATCTAATATTCTTTAAGTTTTTAAGGAAAACATCTAACAGGCCTCATGAGGGATCAACTGCTAACAACGTTTTTTGACAGAATAGGCAAAAATGTTCCATAGGATGCTACTTCATCAAGGAGCTACTGTACAATGGATGTGGGTCATGTTATTATCTGCTTTCACAGTTTAAAAGGTTTTTTAAAAATGTTTTTATTATTAATTTTTTAAAATATAGAAATGAGGTTCCCCTATGTTAGCCAGGCTAGTCTTGAACTCCTGGGCTCAAGCGATCCTCCTACCTCGGCCTCCCAAAGTGCTAGGATTACAGGTGTGAGCCACTAAGCCTGGCCTAAAAGATCTTTAAACTAATCTGATTCTACTTTCCAGCTCCATTGCTTCAACACTGATCTGGATTTCCAAGCTGGAGACTTGTAGATTTCTAAGTTGCAGATTTCCAAGTTCATTTTGGTCCAGTCCTTTGGCTTTCAGATCCATGACAGTGGACACCATAGTGCCCTTTTTTTCTCACTTAGAGCTATCCACCTGGGTGAAAGGCTGGGTTTGACTAATTCAACTCCCAAATACAGGCCCTAAATTAGCTCTACTTCCTCTTATCATTGGTTTTGTCCTGTTATGTCTGAGCATTCCAAGTATGCTTAAGGGAATGTGGAAAGAGAAACATGAAATAAAGCTGGGTTCTGCCTAGAGTTTAAATAATCAATTTGGACTTTCTAGACAAAGAACATTTATTGGTTACAGAACACTTTCACGTGTGATTCTCATAACCATACATAAAGTACTTGAGGTTTTATAGTGGTTTAACTGACCTGCTTGAAAAATGATTAGGTAAGTGAGCAGTAGAGCTGGGATTCAAATCCAGTACCGCCTTCGGACTTCAAGGCTCACACATACCCTCCCTTTCTATAGCTGTCTTTCATATTAAACATGAAGTGAGGGGAAATGTTTAAGCTAAGCACTCGGTATGGTAGGAAAGGGTATTTACCTTCACAATAGAATCAGTATTATCAATGAACGTTTGCCGCCTGTGCATATACTCCTTCTGTTGTTTATATCCTTTCCAAAAAGCCTAAGGAAAAAAGTGGGTTATAGAATTATTTACCAGCAAGTTTCCCAGTTTATCTAGGAAGTGCAAGAGCAGAGGACATCTCAGGTCGCAAGGAGCAGCGGCACTGTCAGGGATTCTCCCTTCAAATCTCATCTGGACACCCTCTCTGGGGGTAGCCAGTTAACCATGGCAGAGTAAATCAGCTCACAGCTGAGACTTGTCCTAAGCTTAGGACAGCAGAGCAAGGGTGATAAATTACATGGAGAAGCACAGTTCCTGCTGGAAAGCTTAACTTTACCAAGTCCCTGGGTGACAAGAAAGAATAGTAACATGGAATTGCTCCAAAACCTACAAACAGTATTAACTAGGTGCTAGTGGTATTTGATAACAACAAAAAATGCTTGAAAATAATGCCTAATATTAAGCATCTTTACCGCAGCAAGTGGCCCACTGTGGCCCCGGCTGGAAAGAAGGATGCTCCGCCAACTTGTGGCCCGGAATCCCTTGGATCCCGGAGAATACTGGTGCTGCAACCGACCATCATTTCATCTATTTCCACATTAGGTTAAACAATGCTTCATCAACATAGCTTTACCTGATTATCACCATGAAGAGGAGTTTTTACAGGAAACACAAAACTGGACACAAACTAGTATCTTTAGAAGAATCAAATTCATAACTGTTATCAGTTTATTCCAATTCATTTATGAGCACCTTTTTATTGAAACATCTTTGTAACTCATCCCAGTTCTGATACTGTTTTTCAAATTGGAATAGAAATAAAAGTTTCTTGTTAAAAAGGGCAAATACAAAAATCAAATTATTATTATTATTATTTTTTGAGACGAAGTTTTGCTCTTGTTGCCCAGGCTGGAGTGCAAGGTGCAATCTCAGTTCACCACAACCTCTGCCTCCCAGGTTCAAGCAATTCTCCTGCCTCAGCCTCCCGAGTAACTAGGATTACAGGCATGTACCACCACACCAGGCTAATTTGTATTTTTAGTAGACACAGAGTTTCTCCATGTTGGTCAGGCTGGTCTCAAACTCCCGACCTCAGGTGATCCGCCTGCCCTAGCTTCCCAAAGTGCTGGGATTACAGGCATGAGCCACCACACCTGGCCAAAAATCAAATTATTTTTATAAATTTCTTTTCATGTCTGTATATATTTACTTTATCCTTTTTAAAAAGGGCACATGAAATTTTGTTATTTCAAAAATAATATCTTTGGATTGAGTCAAAACAATACAGTCAGGATGGAATCAAAATGAACTGGGCACTTGTTCCAGACGTCCTCCCAGTCCAAATCCCTAGAAGGTATAAATATGCTTTTCAAAAAAACCTTTTAATTTGGAAAGAATTACTGACTCACAGGAAGGATAAAAAGTTACACAATGCATCCCATGTGCCCCCTTACACAGCTTCCCCCAATGGTAACATTATACAAATATAGTTTTATTATTTTTTGAGACAGGTTAGTCACCCAGGTTAGTATGCACCCAGGTTAGTAACTGTCACCCAGGTTAGTATGCAGTGGTTCAGTCATGGCTCACTGCAGCCTCCACCTCCTGGGCTCAATGGATTCTCCTGCCTCAGCCTCCTGAGCAGCTGGGACTCAGGTGTGCACCACCATGCCTGGCTCATTTTTCTATTTTTCATAGAGACAGAGTTTTTCTATGTTGCCCAGGCTGGTCTTGAACTCCTGGACTCAAGCAATTCCACCCACCTTGGCCTCCCAAAGTGTTGGGATTACAGGCATGAGCCATGCCTGGCCCCAACATACTTTTAAAGCAATCTATAATAGTGCTAGAAAATAAGAAGGCATAGAGATAAAAATCATGAGGGTTCCTAGAAAATAGAAAACAACTAGAACTGAACCGAAAGAGGAAAAGGCAGGGCAAATTTCCACAAAAATGTCAAAACATCTTTGGTATGGCTTTAAGCTTGAGGCAGGATAATTTTGGGAAAATTCTTGCCTCATCCATTTGTCAATCGGTGGACAAAAAAAGGCACAGATGGTGAAATGTGAGCTGGAGGAAACTACAAAAGGGTATAGTTTTGGGGAGGAAATTTAGCAGTATCAAATTTAAAATTATTTAGGCTTTCACCTCATATTTCTAGTTTTCAGTATATCCAGCCCAGGAAAATAAAAGCACTTGTGTAGAAAAGCCCCATATATAAGTATTTTTGTCAGCATTGTTTGTAATACCAAAAATGTGCATCCAGTAAAATGTTCACAAATGGGGGAACAGCTAGAGACACTGCAATTGTAGTCCCACTGAGGGATGTTCCACATCAGTTAATAAAGGTCATATATACTGACTATGGCAACGCTCTGTATCTTGGAGAATAGGAAGACCTCCAAGACATTGCCAATATAAAAAGGAAATTTTAGCTTACCACACATATTATATCACATTAAGAAAAAACCCATAAAATAATTATACATATTTCTAAGCAAACAATTTGTATCTCAATGCCTAGAAGATGTATAAAAATACACAGTGGGGGAGAGAGATCCAAGATGGCCGATTAGCAACAGCTCAGGAATGTAGCTCCCAGTGAAAGCGCAGAGAACGAGTGGACGCTGCACTTTCCGAGGAGTTTTTGTTGCCCACAGACCGGGAAATTCCCAGTGGAGAAGCCACGCGGGTCGCCGGCACGACTCTTTTAGCCGGTGCGGCTCTTTTGCCGGCACTCAGCGCGGCGCTTCCCGGTGCGGAGTGTGCGGGACGGACGGGGACGGGCTCGGCTGGTCCCATCCCCACAAGGAAAACAGCAATTGGAAGCGCTGAGGACTGAGAGTTCCACAGCGGGCGCAGCGAACCCGGGAAGGTCCGGCTCTGAGGGGAACCGGCGTCCGCCAAAGGAAAACTAAGAAACAGAAAAACTTCATCACCGGGCGGAGAGAGATCCAAAATGGCTGCATAGCAGCGGCTCGGGATTGTGGCTCGTGGTGAGGGCGCAGAAAGCAAGTGGACGCCGCAGTTGCAGACGAATATTTGATGCCCACGGACTGGGAGATGCCCGGAGAGGGAGCCACGCAGGTCGCCAGCGCGACTCTTTTGGCTGGCGCGGCGCTTCTCAGTGCGGAGTGTGCGGGACTGGGTAGTGCCCTTTTGGTCGGGCGCGGCCGGTCCCATCCCCACAATGAGAACAACAATTGGAAGCGCTGAGGACTGAGAAGCACAGCTGAACCCGGGAAGGCCCAGCTCTGTGGGGAAGGAGCGCCCCCCGAAGGAAAACTAAGAAACAGAAAAAACTTCATCACCAACAAGGCGGACGTCCACTCAGAGACCCAATCTGAAAGTCGGCAATTACAAAGACGACAGGTGGATAAATCTACAAAAATGGGAAGAAACCAGTGCAAAAAGGCTGAGAACACCCGAAATCAGAATGCCTCTCCTCCTACCGGGGATCGCA
>PVKP010016195.1:24514-48923 GCA_004027715.1 Plecturocebus donacophilus | reverse complement strand
AGCCCACCAGGGCACTTGCTACAGGAGCCGCTGAGCCCACCAGGGCACTTGCCACCACTTCAGCTGACCACTCTGCCTGCCCCAGCCCCACTCCTCCTTAGCCTGCGGAGCCCCCACTGAAGACACCCTGTTGCTCTCAAAACCCCTCCCTTTCCCCTGCCCACCCACCTCTGCCTTCTCCCTGGAACAGGAGGCAGCCATATCCTCCATTTTCATAGTTTGTATAGTAAATATTCGTTCTTCTTTTAAATAACAGTAAGTGTGTTTATTATTCAAAAATAATAGAAATCAGTTGCATATCCTTAAGCAAGAAAAGAAAGAAAAATTCAAGCCACACCTCACACTATATACAAAAATTAACTCAAGTGTACCATAGACTTAAACGTAAAACCTACAAATGTATATATTTTAGAAGAAAAGAAAGGAAAAAGTTTTGTGACTTTGGGTTATGCAAATTTTTTTAGATAATAGTAAAAACAGAGTATGTAAAAGAAAAAACTTATGAATTCGACTTCATGAAAAATAATAACCTCTTCAAATTTTACGGTTAGGAGAATATGAATGAAGCCCTAGGCTGTGGGGCATATTGCATACCATGTAGCTCATGAAAGAATTGTAGAAAGAAAAGGTAGGGTGGCTGGCAAGATGGCCAAATAGCCATAGCTCCAGTCTCCAGCTCCCAGTGAGATCATCACAGAACACAGGTGATTTCTGCATTTTCAGCTGAGGTACCCGGCTCACCACATTGGGACTGGTTAGACAGGGGGTGCAGCCCACAGAAGGCAAGCCGAAGGAGGGTGGGGTGTCGCCTCACCCGGGAAGCACAGGGGTCAGGTAACTCCCTCCCATAGCCAAGTGACGTCTTGAGGGACTGTGCCATGAGGAACCGTGCATTCCAGCTCAGATGCATGGTACAGCATGGTACTGGTATGAAAATATGCCCATACACTGTTTACAATAGCAAAGACCTGGACCCAGCCCAAACGCCCATCGATGATAGACTGGACAAGGAAATGTGGCACATCTACACCATGGAATACTATGCAGCCATGAAAAATGAGGAGTTTGTGTCCTTTGTAGGGACATGGATGAACCTGGAAACCATCATTCTCAGCAGACTGACACAAGAACAGAAAATCAAACACCGCATGTTCTCACTCATAGGTGGGTGTTGAACAGTGAGAACACGTGGACACAGGGGAGCATCACACACTGAGGTCTGTTGAGGGGCTCTAGGGGAGGGACAGCTGGGGGTAGGGAGGTTGGGGAGGGATAACATGGAAAGAAATGCCAGATATAGGTGATAGGGCTATGGAGGCAGCAAATCACCTTGCCATGTATGTATCTTTGCAACAACCCTGCATAATCTGCACATGTACCCCAGAACCTAAAGTACAGTTAAAAAGAAAAAGACATAAAAAACAATAAAAAAGAAAAGAAAATATGCCCATAGACCAGTGGGACAGAATAGAAAACCCAGAAATAAATGCAAATACCTATAGCCAACTGATCTTTGACAAAGCAAACAAAAATATAAAGTGGGGAAAGGACACCCTAGTCAACAAATGGGGTTTGGGATAATTGGCAAGCCACATGCAGTAGAGTGAAAGTGGATTTTCATCTCTCACCTTATACAAAAATCAAGATGGATCAAAGGCTTAGATTTAAGACCTGAAACCATAAAAATTGTCGAAGATAACGTCTGAAAAACCCCTCTAGACACTGGCTTAGGCAAATACTTTATGACCAAGAACCCAAAAGCAAATGCAACAAAGACAAAGATAAATAGATGGGACTTAATTAAACTAAAAAGCTTCTGCCTAGCAAAAGAAATAATCAGCAGAGTAAACAGCAGAGTAAACAGAGAAAATCTTCACAATCTTTGCATCTGACAAAGGAATAATAACCAGAATCTACAAGAACTCAAACAAATCAGCAAGAATAAAATAATTCCATCAAAAGTGTGCAAAGAATGTAAAAAGACGGTTCTCAAAAGAAGATATGCAAATGACCAACAAACATGAAAAAATAGCTTATCATCACTAATTATCAGGGAAATGCAAATCAAAACCGTAAGGTGATAAACACCTTACTCCTGCAAGAATGGCCATAATCAAAATATAATAGATGTTAACATTAATATGTGAAAAGGGAACACTTGTATACTGCTGGTGGGAGTGTAAACTAGTATACCCATTATGGAAAACAGTGTGGAAATTCCTCAAAGAACTCAAAGTAGATCTATTTGATCCAGCAATCCCATTACTGGGTATCTACCCAAAAGAAAAGAAGTCACTATATGAAACAGAAACTTACACATGCATGTTTATAGCAGCACAATTCACAATTGCAAGAATGTAGAACCAGCCCAAATGCCCATCATTAACAAGTGGATTTAAAACATGTGATATATTTATATGCCATGGAATACTACTCATCTATAAAAAGAAATGAATAAGGACATTCGCAACAACCTGGATGAAACTGGAGATTATTATTCTAAGTGAAGTAACACAAGAATGGAAAACCAATCATCATATGTTCTCACTCATAAGTGGGAGCTAACTATGAGGATGCAAAGGCATAAGAATAAGATAGTGGACTTTGGGGACTCACGGGGAAGTGTGGGAGGGGGGTCATGGATAAAAAACTGCACATTGCATACAGTGTACATTCCTTAGCTAATGGGCGCACCAAAATCTTGAAAATTACAAGAACTTATCCATGTAACCAACCACCACCTGTTCCCCGTAAACCTATTGAAATATAAAAAAAAAATTCATGTATCCAAAGTACACAATACCCTATAATTTTCTTTAAAAAAATTTTTAAATATATATTTTATTTTACTTTAAGTTCCAGGATACATGTGCAGAATGTCCAGGTTTGTTCCATAGGTATACATACGCCATGGTGGTTTGCTGCACCTATCAATGCATCACCTAGGTTTTAAGCCCCACATGCATTAGCTGTTTGTCCTGATTCTCTTTCTCCCCTTCCCCTGCATCAAGCCCCGGTGTGTGATGTTCCCCTCCCTGTGTCCATGTGTTTTCATCGTTCAGCTCCCACTTATGAGTGAGAACATGCAGTATTTGGTTTTCTGTTCCTGTTTAGTTTGCTGAGGATGGTGGCTTCCAGCTTCATCCATGTTCCTGCCAAGGACATGATCTCATTACATGTTATGGCTACATAATGTTCCATGGTGTATATGTACTACATTTTCTTTATCCAGTCTAGCATTGATGAGCATTTCAGTTGGTTCCCTGTCTGTTATTACGAATAGTGCTGCAATAAACATATGTAACAGAATGATTTCTATTCCTTTGGGTATACCAGTAATGGGATTCTTGGGTCAAATGGTATTTCTGGTTCCAGATCCTGGAGGAATTACCATACTGTCTTCTACAATGGTTGAACTAATTTACATTTCCACCAACAGTGTAAAATAGTTCCTGTTTCTCCACAGCCTCAGCAGCATCTATTGTTTCTTGATGTTTTAATGATTGCCATTCTGGTTGGCATGAGGTGGTATCTCACTGTTATTTGAGTTTGCATTTCTCTAATGATCAATGATGTGGAGCTATTTTTATACGCTTGTTGGCTGCATAAATGTCTTTTTGAGAAATGTCTGATCATGTTCTTTGCCCACTTTTTGTTGGGGTTGTTTTTTTCTTGTAAATTTGTTTAAGTTCTTTGTAAATTCTGGATATTAGACCTTTGTAAGATGGGTAGATTCTAAAAATTTTCTCCCATTCGGTAGATTGCCTATTGACTCTAATGGTAGGATTTCCTATTTAATAAATGCTCCTGGAAAAACGGGCTAGCCATATGCAGAAAGCTGAAACTGAACCCCTTCCTTACACCTTATACAAAAATTAACTCAAGATGGATTAAAGATTTAAATGTAAAACTCCAAACCTTAAAAACCTTAGAAGAAAACCTAGGCAATACCATTCAGGACATAGGCGTGAGCAAAGATTTTATGATGAAATCACCAAGAGCAATTGCAACAAAAGCTAAAATTGACAATTGGGATCTAAGTAAACTAAAGAACTTCTGCACGGGGAAAGATACCCTGTAATCTTCAAAGTAATTAAAACAAGTTTAAATAAAGTCTAAATCATTTGTTTAAAAAAAATGAAGTGGGTAAGGAGAAACAGGTGGCATATAATAAACAGTGAAAAAGAAGGAATAAAATGTTGAAGTTGAAACATTTTGATTATGTTGTGGTGTCAGTGGCTCTTGTCATTCTCCTGTGACCAGGGCATGTTTCATTTGGTCACCAAAATCCCAAGGAGCTCGCTTGTGTGATTTGGAACAGGAACATGAGTTTCAGTATCAGCGTGCCGTCTAAATGGCCTCAGGACAGTGCTATCGATTATGACCATTCAGAACAGTATAATTCTTGCTTACTTGACAAATGAAGAGCTGCTTCATTGTCTTAATTCATCTTTGGAAATAATGCAAGCAGTTCGTCTCCCTTGAGTGGCTCAGTTTGCATCTGAGATCATCTTGGAGCATTTCACAGGAGCTACACTTCAGAGAGATGCACTACACACAGAGGCAGAGAAGGCAGACCTGAGTATCACACAGTAAAGGTAGAAGCCTCACATTTTTCTCCACTCTCCAGGTTTCACAGGGGAGAGGGAATGATTTTGATTTTATGTTTTGAGAAATTTTGGCTTAAATATGACTTCTCATTTTGAAAAATATTGATTAGTGCTATCACATCTGGTCTCAGGATAAACTGCTTTACAAATTTAACGTGGTTGTTTGGAAATTTGCTTAAATACCAAGAATTCCTATTTTTTAACCTATAAATTTCAATTTAACCTGAAAAAAGTAATCTTCAGTGCTCAGAAGATGTGTAGTCCCCACAGATCAGAGCAAACTGTCTATATTGACCAAAGTTTTGAACACCAGAGCAGCACTGATACTGCTGTCAGAAATAGGTATCACCCAGGGGGGTTGTGATTATCAGACATTCAGTCACTGATTCTCTTGCTCCACATGAAATGCTCCCTCTTTTCACTGAGAATTCAAAGTGTATAAAAAGAAGAAACTGACTGGATGGTAATTTATAATACAAAGTTGTGAATGTGGCTGTAGTGAAGATTGCTGAGTGAATACAAGATTTTCTGGCCAAGTCAGTATGAACAAGATCATTTAGCATAAAATTAACAGGACAAGCTTTGGGTTTTAAAACTTTGAATTCAAATCCAAACTCTGTACTTATGTAGGCAATCCCCTTAATATCACTCAGCCTTGGCTTTCTCACCTGTGAAATTGGGGTGGTAATAATGCCTACCATCTGGATGGGCATGAGATTTTTTAGCCATTTTTAACCATTTTTTAAACTTACCGTTTTGACCGTTTTTGTTAGATCGCTGCAAAAGTAATTGTGATTTTTCAAAAAAAAAAAAATACATTAAACACTGACTCCCCATTTATCCCTATTCCCAGCTTCTGGCAACTGCCGTTCTACTTTCTCATCTCTATGAATTTGCCTACTCTGGGTACCTCCTGTGAGTGGAATGATATAGTATTTGTTCTTTTCTGAGTTGCTTATTTCACTTAGCAGGGTAGCTTCAAGATTCATCCATGTTGTAGCATATGTCAGAATTTCCTTTCTTTTTGAGGCTGAATGATATTTTATTACATGCATTTACTGCATTTTGTTTATCCATTTATCTGTCAGTGGACATTTGGGTTGCTTCCACCTTTTGGCTATTGTTAATAAGGTTGCTATGAATATGAGTCTACAAATATCTATTTGAGTCCCTGCTTTCAGTTCTTTGAGTATATACCTAGGACTCGAATTGCTGGATCATACAGTAATTCTGTTTAATTTTTGGAGGAACCACCATGCTGTTTTGAGTTCATAGTGAGAAATTAGAATAAAACATTTGGAATCTTTCTGAACTTTGCACTCAAGCTTGGCGTAGTAAGAAAACTGATTTGCCCTCTAGACACCAGGGCCTCTTCTCCTATCCAAACTAACTTTGCAGGTAACAGTAATCCCCTTTCTACAAATTAGTGAAGAGGTACTTATAAATCATGGCTCCTAGTTACACCATGAAGTACTTGTTTCCATGGACTCATTATATTTTCTGACTGAGTCATTAAACTAGGCCTCATTCACAGATAATGTAACCAAATGATAATAAGATAACCCCTTTTGCCTCATCCTGATAGTTTACCTTTTCAAGAGTAGGACTAAATGTGTCCTGGCCACAGTGAGGGAGTTGTTGCTGCAGGAATTGCATGTTCAGAAAAGGTGGGAGGCAGGAGAAGACACATGGTTTTATGTGCTGCCAGAAAATTTCTTTCAATATCTAGTATTTCTAGCCCTAAAGCAATGATTTGGTTTGGCTGTGTCCCCAGCCAAATCTCATCTTGAATTGTGGCCTTCCACACGTGTTGTGGGAGGAACCCAGTGGGAAATAATTGAACCATGGGGGCGGTTCCCCCATACTATCCTCATGGTAGTGAATAAGTCTTATGAGATCTGATGGTTTTATAAGGGGTTTCCCCTTTCACTTGGCCATCATTCTTTCTTGCCTATCACCATGTAAGACACGCCTTTCGCCTTCTGCTATGATTGTGAGGCCTCCCCAGCCACATAGAACTGTGAGTCCATTAAACCTCTTTTTGTTTATATATTACCTGGTCTCTGGTATGTCTTTATCAGTAGAGAGAAAACGGACTAATATAAGCAGGGAGAACATTCTTCCAGGGGTGGGTAACCTAAAAAGAGAAAGGGATGTTTATATTAAAGGTGTCTCTTTGGGGCTTTCCTATCATTTTACATTTTCGTTCTTTTTTTTTTCCTTCTCAGGGCTTCATCCGGGGTTCTTTTCTCTTCTCTCTCTAAAAATCACATCCCCAGCTAGGCTCAGTGGCTTATGCCTCTAATCCTAGCACTTTGGGAGGTCAAGGTGGGCAGATCACCTGAGGTCAGGAATTCGAAACCAGCCTGGCCCACATGGTGAAACCCCATCTCTACTAAAAATACAAAAATTAGCCAGTTGTGGTGGGGCACGCACCTGTAATCCCAGCTACTCAGAAGGCTAAGACAGGAGAATCGCTTGAACCCGGGAGGCGGAGTTTGCAGTGAGCTGAGATCGTGCCACTGCACTCCAGCCTGGGGGACAGCGAGACTCCATCTCAATCCATCCATCCATCAATCAATAAATATCACATCCCACCCCCTCCCCTTGCTTTATATAATCTCTATTTGCTGCCACTCTCAATTTCCCACCTCCAGCCCAGTGTCTGTCCTGAGCTCTTTTATTTATTTCTATATTTATTTGACAATTTTTATTGAGTTCTTGCTATGGGATATATCAGTGAATAAAATAGGCAGAATTCCTGGAGGGCTTATGTTCTAACAGAAGTAGAGTGTATTAGCCCATTTTCATACTGCTGTGATGACATACCTAAGACTGGGTAATTTATAAAGAAAAAGAGGTTTAATGGGCTCACAGTTCCACATGGCTGAAGAGGCCTCACAATCATGATGGAGGGCAAGGAAGCCCAAGTCACATCTTACGTGGATGGCAGCAGGCAAAGAGAGAGGGAGCTTGTACAGGGGAACTCCTCTTTTCAAAACCATCAGATTTCATAAGGCTTATTCACTATCATGAGAAGAGCACGGGAGAGACCTACCCCCATGATTCACTTACCTCCCACCGAGTACCTCATACAACATGTGGGAATTCAAGATGAGTTTTACGTGGGCACACAACCAAACCATATCAGAGACTAAGTAAATAAGTAAACATAATAAGTCTGAAGATGACATAGTGTATTAGAAGGTGAGATGGGCTGTGGAAAAGAAGTAACGCAAGATAGGGAAGCTGGACCATGGTGAAGATGAGAGGGTTGGGTTGCAATTATGGCTAATTGTGAATAATTTTAAATGTCATTCTATGTGTAATATCTTCTTAGATGCTTAGCTCCACTGGGGCTTACATTTTGTCCTTAGGCACAGAGGATATTCTTTTTAATGAGATGTATGATTGAGTAAAGGAGGCAATGAACAGACGAGCACACAGGAAGACAGAGGCAGAATGGCCTGGACCTGTACCTGGGCTGTGGGATGGAGTGGGGAAATGGATTTCAGAAGTATTTTCCTTTGTATGTGTGTGTGTGTGGTAGAGATGTTGTCTTGCTGTGTCGCTCAGGCTGGAGTGCAGTGGTGCAATCTTGCCTCACTGAACCCGCCTCCCAGGTTCAAGCAGTTCCCCTGCCTCAGCCTCCTGGGTAGCTGGGAGTACAGGCACGCATGAACACGCCCAGCTAATTTCCTTTGTATTTTAATAGAAACGGGGTTTCACCGTGTTGCCCAGGCTGGTCTCAAATTCCTGAGCTCAGGCAATCTACCCACTTTGGCATCCCAAAGTGCTGGGATTTCAGGCATGAGCCACCACACCCAGCCAGGTTTCAGAAATACTTTCTGCAGCAACAGGCAGAGGCATCTGGCAATCAAGTTGACTTGGTGGACCTCGGTACAGTACAGCACTAAGTCGTACCAACACTGAGGTTTCTGACTTGGAAGATGTGTGCCACGTGGCCGTCTTGCTGTTCTGGGAAAGCTAGATGCCAGAAGCTCTTAGCCTTCTCATGTTTCATTTGCATAGGCAGTGGGATTTCCATTCTGAAAACATACTGTCAACAAAGAATTTTTCCAATCCCATCTTGGTTTAAAAGTAATCTCCTCTCCCATCTCCTAAACCTCCAATTCATTTAGCTTTCTGTTTGCACCAATGATTCTTTACTCGTGACAAGAAATAGAGGAGCACTTCACAGAAATATGAAAACACTGCCAGCTCCGATTACATCCACCTCACCTCATCCTGCAGTATTTCAGCTTTTTGTCCCCTTGATCCAAAATAGACAACTGCCGCCATGCTAATAATCCAACCACACAGCTATGGACCTCTCCCTTTTTTTGCTTTCTCATTCGTCTCTCATCTGGCAGTTTTAAAGTTCTAATTCCCACGCCATCATTTTTTGAAAATTGTTTCTCTGAGTGGCTTACTTGAATTAAATGCACCTTGTGATTTTTTCTTGAAAGATGCCAAGTTATGAATATCCCCTAGCTTATAAGTAAATGATTTTTCCCAACAGTGCACACATGCGTCAGCAGTAAGTAGCTTCCGGTGAACATTTTCTGAAAGCATTACATTTTCTGTAATTGCACCCTCACTTAGCTGGAGGCAAATGTAAGCAGAAGTGGCCAAGGGGGCTGCCGCTCTTGTGTTCAGAGCAGGACAGAGACAGAAGGGTTCAGGTAGGGGCATGGCGAGGACGGGGACTTGATAAACCTTGGCCTTGTTTATGAGATTAATCATGGGGCTTTTCCATTTGAGACAAGATTGAGGATTTCCTCCTCTGTTAGATGAGTTTCCACTGGGATTTCTTAGAGTTCCCCTCTGACCCATCTGTCATTTTGTCATTCCAAAATTGACATTTTGACTATTTACACACAAAACTAAAGAACTCACCATATTAAATATTGGTTCTAAATTTCCTTTGGCTCATTAGTGGCATTGTTCCATGGCAGTTTTACATTTGTCTGGAAAATGAAATCAAAGGCTAAATAACACTGTGTGAAACATACATGAGGACCAACTTTAAGATCCTAGGATTTACCCTTTGGGATTGGAGTGCACTTTAATCTTGCATTTTGAGTGGAAGGAGATAGGAGAGCACAGTTCCTTGATGTGCTGACTCGACTCCTAACTCCTATCTATGAGGCTGAGCTGTTGATCACAGCCTGGGGGATGGGGGGGGGAGTGGCTGAAAGGTCATGGAAACTCCAGGAGCAGGGACAGTGATACTTAGGAGGTGAACCCAGAGCTAATGAGCCTAGCCACTGGAGAGTCAGCATTCAGGAATAGCCTTCAGTTTCTGGGCATGCTGCATTGAATTATTGAAAGTACTCCAGCTTTGGAGTCAGACAGACCTGAATTTGAAGCCTGACCCTATATTTACTGCCTTTATTATCTGACCTGGTTCAAATGACTCAGCCTTGGTGTCTGCTTTTATAAAATGAGAAGATTACACAAATTAAATGAGTTCATCTATGGAGGTGCTTAATAAAAGAGTTTGACAGGCATCCGTACTCTCGTCAATGTTAGTTCCTGTTTGTCCCAAGCCTGGGCAGCAGGGCAGTATGACAGCAGCCTTATCTTAGAAGGGCACTGGAATATTAGCACAATACCAAGATGGTAAATCAGAAATGAAAAGAACTTGTTAGGGATCCCAGCTGTGTTGCTGTAATACAGAGCTTATCCAAATGACGGTCGGGGCTGTGAACCAAGGGGAGCTTGTGCCCAGTGTGGGCTGTCTGTGTCCACGTGTAGTGACTTGGAGAGAGGAATCTGGTGGCTATGGTGGGATGTCTCACCCTGGGCTGGCTTATCGGGGCAGCACAGTGGTCAGGACTGAGACACTGAAGTGGGCCCAGTGCCAAGCCCTGTAAGATGAGGTCTGTGAAATGAAGCTCAGAGCCAGAGGGGCCAGAGAGAGGGGTGTGGACTGAGCCCAGAGAGGGTGAGGAGGGCAAAGCCTCACGGAGGGACAAGGACAGGGCCTCCTTTAATGTCCTAAATCTCCTTAGGGTCTGCACATGTAGATGGGTCTGAGGTCATTGTGATCAGGATAGACTCATATTTCATTGGCTAAAAAACAGAGGGGAAAAGAAATGGAAGACAGTTCTAGCATTTGAGAGTGTTTGCCACTTTGCAAAGACAAACAGCACCTCTAACATTTAAGTCGTTTATAATTGCTGCAGTTTACTCTTCATTGATCCTGTCTCAGCTTCCTCTGCTTTAAATGAACTTTCTTCTTACCGTATTCATACCCTCCATGACTTGGAGTTCCTCCTTCAAATCAGGGCATTAACATATCTCAACCATTTAAAGCTTACCCAAGCAGGTATTCTCAAACAACAATGACTGGTCAACAGTAGGATCAGCTCCTCCCACTTGCTTCTAGCTACTTCCTCCTGGAGGTTGCCTTCTTCTGGAATTGACCTCCATTGTTGCAAAATAGAGATGGACCCCAGTACTCATCACTATATATACATATACATATGTTTACTGTTGCCATCTCCCAGGTGTATTTCCCTGCCCTGGGATGCTGGTTAGCTGGGACCCTTCCTTTGTCTCATCAACCTACTGGACTGGGTTCTCATTGTTTCCTTGCCCTTGGTCTTCCCCTGTTCAAATCCATTTTTCCACTCTACAGCCCTGGTCATTTTTCCAAAATATACACATGACCATTTTAGGCCTTTATTGAAACCCTGCAGGCTGAGTGTG
This sequence comes from Plecturocebus donacophilus, assembly GCA_004027715.1. NCBI lineage: Eukaryota > Metazoa > Chordata > Mammalia > Primates > Pitheciidae > Plecturocebus > Plecturocebus donacophilus. The sequence continues at coordinate 37,596 of PVKP010016195.1, read as the reverse complement.
GTGGCTCATGCCTATAATCCCAGCACTTTGGGAGGCCAAGGCTGGTGGATAATGAGGTCAGGAGTTGGAGACCAGCCTGACCAACATGGTGAAGCCCTGTCTCTACTAAAAATATAAAAATTAGCAGGGTATGGTGGTGTGCGCCTGTAGTCCCAGCTACTTGGGAAGCTGAGGCAGAAGAATTGCTTGAATCTGGGAAGCGTAGGTTACAGTGAGCCGAGATCGCTCCACTGCACTCCAGCCTGGGCAACAGAGTGAGACTTCATCTCAAAAAAAAAAAAAAAAGGAAACCCTGCTGTGGCTTTGTGTTGCCTTCATAATGGAGTCCAAACTCCCTAATGCCACCATGTGGGGCATGCAAATGCTATATGCTGTATGTGCAGAGGACTTTGGTACCTCAGAGCAAGATGTCGTCACCATTATCTACAGCCTTCCCAGAATAGTTTCCTGTGGTTGTGATGCCTGAGCTGGGTTTTAGTGAATGGAACAGAGTTCACCTGGCAGGCATAGAATAAGAAAGGCACCCCAGATAGAGCAAGTAAAAAAGCATGCTACATTCACAGCATGATCAACCATCCAGTGTTGTTGGAACTTAATGTGAAGGAGGGAGTGGCCTTCTTGGATCTAAAAAGGAACTTGGATTTTATTTTATACTAGATGGGGAATCATTGAAAAGTTGTCAACTGGGAATAATTTGTATTTTAGAAAGAGGAGGTTGGCAAAAAGACTGAAGGAAGGAAGGGAACATTCACTGAGTACCTACTGACATGTCAGGGACTCTGCTGGATGTTTTAGGCTATTTCTTTTCATTTTTACCAGAACTCACTTTGCAGATGAGGAGAAAACTTACATTCAAACAGATTCTGAAATTTATCTGACACCACCTAGCATATAATAGTGGATCCACATGCTTTCTACCAGACAGATGGCTTCAGGGGCCAGACTGGCCTCAAGAGTCCATGGGCCACTGGGCACTGCAGGTTGAGGGCTCACAGTCTATTCCTTCTCCTGCAGGTGCTCTTTCCCTGAAGCCACCGCTACTCAGCACTATGTAGGACCAGCACTGGAAAGATTTACTTGGTGGATGTACTAGGAATTTTTAGGAGTTTTCTATTGCTGCCTAACTAATTAACACACAATCAGCCACTAAAAACACCTGTTGAATAGCTCACATTCAGAAAAGTGGAGTTCTCTGCCCAGAGTCTCAAAGGCTGAAATCAAGGCATTGAGTGGAATGAGTTTTCATCTTTAGAATCTGGGAAAGAATCCACTTCCCAACTCATTCAGATCATTGGGAGGATTCACATCCTCGTGGTTGTAGGGCTGAGGTACCCTTTGCTTGCCACCTATTGGGGGCTGCCCAGAAACTAGAGGCTGCTTGCAGTCCTTGCTGTGTGGTTCCCCACCTTCAAGCCAGCAACAGTGTGTTGAAATCTTCTTGTGCTTTGACTCTCCAATTTTCACTTCTGCCTCCAACAGGAAAAAAAAAATGCTGTGCTTTTAAAGGGCTCATGTGGTTAGGTCATCTCCCATTCTTCAAGTCCACTGTGCCACAGAACATAACCTAATCCCAGGAGTCAGATTCATCATAGTCCTGAATTATGCAGGGTGTGTCCACCAGGGGCCATGGCTGTTGGGAGACATCCTAGCATAGTACCTACAACGCATGCCTTGATTACATGTACGTTCAGAATTTGCCATTATTTAAAATAAACATTTTCTTTTTGGGGGTAGTCCAGGATTTTGTTCCTATCTGCTCCCTAACTTTTATCAGAAGTTTTCTTAGAGAAGCAGATCTTAGCAGATGTTGCTTTGCATAAATATTTTAGGAAACAATTTATTTCTCTTCTGCTTAAGCCTGAGGGCTGCAGACTGACCCACTCTTTCCTTTCTGTGTATACAGCCTTAGTGAGACACCCTGAACCTCACTGTTGAGGGTGGGAAGGAAGGTTCTGGTTATCACCCCTCTGACCTACCTGGGGCTCAGAGCTACTGCCACTTAGTCAAGGAGAGGCTTTCTCAGAATTCTGTGCCTTTCAGCCATGTGTTCAGATGAATAAAGAATCCAGACTAATAGAAGTCCTGCTATTGATTAAAATGCTTCAGCATATCGACCTTAATTTATGAGTTCTAAGTTCTATGAATAATAGATACTTTTACTTATTTTCCACTTGCAAACATTCTTCAATTGCACAGATTTTTTTTTTTTTAAAGAAACAATAACAAAACAAAAAGTGAAGGAGAAACTATTAGCTCACCACTGCTCGGGATGGGGGCAGAGAGTGGAGAGAAGGCAGAACATGTATGATAGTTCTGCCCCCACACAGCTGGTCGGTCACCCTGCCCTGCAGAAAGACAGGGTGACTGAGATGTTTGCTTGTGCATGGGTGGCCCCTCATGATCAACCAGCAGGAAATAGGCCTTTGTTGGATGACCTCAAGAAGAAAGCCTGCAGAGGGAGAAGAGTGTGCAGAAGAATTCAAATTCACGAGAGACTGAGCGATATCAAAGAGTCATAAAATTCAGAGGCCAAGAGACACACCTATCTCTTCCCTGCTCAAGACTTTGTGTTGAAGCTGCTGGTATTTTCCCTGTGAAGACTGCCCTAAGGAAAGTGATAAACTTAAGCCTTTGTTTATATCACCCAAACGTTTGGAGACTTTAAAAAGATGATAAAGTTTCTTTATTAGCCTGTTTATGATAATTTGCAAAAACAGATGATTTTTATGATAGAGTTTAGGATGTCTGCAGTTTTATTTTGCATGGATGATAGCTGGGACAGCAGACACCCATCAAAGCTTTACCAATAAAAATGAATACAAATAGGTCTTTTGATGTTTGACATTTTGTATTAGAGAAGGCTTTCAAGGAAAAGATCATCATAAACTTTCAGAGGCCAGGAGAGGGGAGCCTAACCTTTCTTTAGTGCTTACCAGCATATCACATACTAGATACATGATTTTTCAGTCCCAACAGTGCTTGCTTTTCTGTTACAAATGAGAACACAGGTTGAGGCAAGTCAGTGACTCTCCCAGAATTGCTGTGTACCCATAGGATGCTTTCAGTGAATTAAGTCTCACCACTAAACCATGATGATTTAAGTTGCTTGAAGGGCGGCACCATCTGTTTTCCACTGGGCTCCCCAATAGAACACAACACAATTTCAGTTGAAATCAATTGCTATTTATGTTTTCAAGATATTTTTTTCTTTGGTCTTTAGTACAGCTCCTGAAGATTAAGATTTTGGACCGAGGCTGTCAGAATCAGACAATTTCAGTCCAGTTCCCCAGTTTCTGATTGAGACGGAGCAGAAAATAAATGTGGAAAGCAGAGGCGCCACCACTGAACAGTCATGAACCTGTTTACGCCTAGTTTTCCATTATTGGAACGCTAAGCTTGTTATTTATATCCTACTGCTCAAGGTCATCACCAATGTCTGATTTTTCACACACAAAAATTGACAGCCTCTGGCATAGATGGGTTAAAACATGGTTTATTTCAGATTTTTCTGGGACCTGTAACCTTAAGCATCCTTCTAGTCTGTGCCTTTAAAAATAGGACTGGACGTTGGGCGTGGGCTCATGCCTGTAATCCCAGCACTTTGGGAGGCTGAGGCGGTCGGAATGCCTGAGGTCAGGCATTCATGACCAGTCTGGCCAACATGGTGGAACCCTGTGTCTACTAAAAATACAAAAAAATTAGCCGGTCATGGTGGCATGCGCCTATAGTCCCATCTACTCAGGAGGCTGAGGCAGGGGAAATGCTTGAACCAGGGAAGTGGAGCCAAGGTCGCACCAGGGCACTCCAGCCTGGGTGACAGAGTGAGACTCCATCTCAAAAAAAAAAGAAAAATAGAACTGGAAATAAATATTTGAAATGCATTCTGGCTTCCTGATATCTTAGTAAACGATCCCTCTTTTCTCAGTTTCTTCCAGCATACACCATTGGCAGCTTCTTCTAATTAGTGCCTAACTTGTACTTTCTGTCCCTGCAACAGCTTCTGAGTGAAGGTGGATCAGTGAGAAGTTATGAGAGGAGTCTGCTACCGTCTTACTCCATCTGTCTGTCTTTCTGAATTTTCCATTTTCCTCCAAAATTTTACTCTTCAACCAAACCAGATTCCTTGCCAATCATGCACTTCCCTAATGCTGGGTCTTTACTCATGCCTTCCCTTCTCCTTCACAGTTTTTCCCTGTCTTTTCAGATCCAAAACCCACCTTGAGTGTCTCTGCTACTACCTTCCCATATCCCCTTGGGCTTAGCATTTCTCGTTCTTTCTTGGTACTGTTAAGATATGCTCAATAAACTCCTGTATGTTGAAGTTTGTGTTTGTCTTGTTCCTTTACTGGACCAAGCAGCTCATGTGTTCATCAGTGACTTGCCAAGTGTGGGTTTATAACAATAACATCAGCCAGGATTTGCTCAATGCTTACTGTATCTTTCCGGAATTTCTACAAATGGACACACGCACGTGAAATATGAATTTCCGGGGATTGTAGACCAGACCACTCATCTCCGTATCCCTGAGGTTTAGCGCAATGCCTGAGACATCAAGGGTGACCAATCAATGTTTCATGGATGGATGATGTAAGGATTTACATAAGCATCAAAGCTTGCTGTGAGGGTTTATTGTGCTTAAGCCATCTTTTAAAACTTTCCCCTCACCCTTCGTCTTAACGCTTCCTCTTTGAAAGAGATCCAGAATTTGAAACCTTTCATAGCTAACCTTTCCTCTGTGGAATCTCAACTTTTCTTAGTCAAATATTTCATTTTGAAAAAGAAATAAATAGCTTTGCTGCCATGGCAAGATCTCGGGTTTACTTTAGGGCTTTAATGTGAAAAAGAAAATATACACTTCAGTTAAAACATGCAGAAGGGGGAAATAAAACATTCAGTTGATACTTTAATAATTAAATATTATCACCAAGTGATAAATACTGCTAAATCAATGAAATATGCATCAATTAGCTAATCATGCAGCAAGAACATTATACAATTTGATTGCCTAGGATTGTAAAAAAAAAAAAAAACATCAGTGAAGAGAGTAGTTTAATGATTATAATATTGATATTCAAAGTCAGTGAAACTTGTTTCTTAGAGTTTGGCTATGATGCCATCTTCTTATTAGTGACCATTTTGCATTTCTTCTGCAGCCTTCCTCTTCCTTAAGAACCTCATTTTGGTCTGGTTAGTGTTTATTCCCCATTGCCGTTATTTCTTTTGAGAATTTAGGCTAAGTTATTGGTATTCCCAATAAATGATGTAGTGAAAAGAGTACCAAATACGGATCAAGAACCCTAGGTTCTCACTCAACTTCGGCCATAGTCAGTTATCCTTTTGAAGTGGTCAGATAGGAATCACTCATTACTTTGTAAGGGGATATGAAGTAACCTATACATCCACTTTTCTCCTCCCAGTGCCTAAAATTTTACAAGACACTTTTCTTCCCTTAGCACAGGATTCTCTGGCCTGAAATTGCATGTCTTCCTTTTTCAGCAGTTGCCTTAGTCTTCTTTGTGCTGCTATAACCCAATACCATAGACATAGACTGGGTAATTAATAAAGAACAGAAACTTAACTTTCTCACAGTTCTGGAGGCTGTGAACTCCAAGATCAAGAGGCTTGCAAGTTTGGTTGTCTAGTGAGGGCCTCACCCTCCAAGGGGAGGAACTTTGTGTCCTCATATGGCAGAAGGAATGTGGAAGTTGGAGGGGAATGGCCAGGTGCCAAATGCTATGTGAAGCCCCAATGATAAGGGCCTTAATCCCATTCATGGGGAAAAAGCCCTCATGGCCCAATCATCTTAAAGACCCCATCTCTTAATACTATCACATTGGCAACATCTGAATGTTGGAGGAGACACATTCAAACCATAACAGCAATGTAGGACCAGAGCAACTCAGGCCTACACCCAATTCTGCAGGAGTAGATGAGAAAAGTGAAAGGAGTTAGGGAGGAACTGAATATCACCCTCCTTAACAGGAGCTTGGTCATTTTGCTTTAATGAATGGGATGCAATAGTAAGTTTTTGGAATGCTTTTTTTGGTGTTATGTAAGAATATATTATCAGAAGACAGAACAACCCTGGGACAGATTGGTTGGAATCCATTGTAGTCACAATGCAGGGATGGGGAACAGAGAATAGGAATGAAAACTTCACCAGAAAAGAACACTAAGAGTTTCTCAGGGGAGAGGTGAAGAACTGAATCACAATTTAAGGAACTTGTTCCAGCCAGGGGATCTAGAGAAAAAAAAATCTTTTGAGAATTTTTTGACACATAATTCAAGTACCATAAAACTCACCTCTTTAAACTGTGTAATTTAGTGGTTTTCAGTATATTTACAAGGTTATACACTGTCACCACATCTAACTCCAGAACATATGTAATCACCCCAGAAAGAAAGAAACCCTGTACCAATTAGCAGTCACTCTGCTTCTCTCCAGCCCCTGAAAGCCACTGATCAACTTTCTCTCTGTCTATTCTGGACATTTCATATAAATGTAATTATATAATGTTTGTCCTTTTGTGAATGTTTTCAGGATTCATGCATGTTATATAACATGTATCTTTACTTAATTTCTTCTTATGGCTGAATAATGTTCCATGGTATGGATATATCATATTTCGTATATTCATTTATCAGTTGGTGGGGGGCATTTGGGTTGTTTTCACTTTTTGACTATTATGAATAATGTTGCTATGAACATTCACATACAAGCTTTTATGTGAACATATGTTTTCAGTTTTCTTGGGCATATACTTAGGAGCAGAACTGCTAAATCACATGATAACTCTATGTCTAACATATTGATGAGCTGCCAATAGTTTTTCCAAAGTGGCTGTGCCATTTTACACACCCACAGCAATGTATGAAGATTCCAGTTTCTCCACATCCCTATGAATACTTTTTATTGTCTGTATTTTTGTGATAGCTTTTCTGCCGGGTTTGAAGTGGTATCTCATTCTGGTTTTGATCTGTATTTCCCTAATAACAAGTGGACACCTTTTCATGTACTTATTTCCCATTTATATATCTTCTTTGGAGAAATGTCTATTCAAATCCCTTTCTCATTTTTAATTGGATTATTCAGATTTTTATTGAGTTTATAAAAATTGTTTTTATTTTGGAGACAGGGTCTCACTTTGTTACCCAGGTTGGAGTGCAGTGGCATGATTACAACTCACTGCAACCTTGACCTCCTGGGCTCCAGAGATCCTCCTGCCGCAGCCTCCCAAGTAGCTGGGACTACAGGTGTGTACCACCATGCCCCAGCTATTTTTTTTTTATTTTTTATAGAGACAGGGTCTCACCATGTTGCCCAGGCTAGTCTTGAACTCTGGCCTGCAGCAATCCTCCTGCCTTGACCTCCCAAAGTGCTAGGATTACAGGTGCAAGCCATCGTGCCCAGCCTATAAAAATTCTTTATATATTTTCCCCAATTCTGTGGGTTCTTTTGACTTTAAATAGTGTCCTCTGGAGCACAAATTTGTTATTTCATTGCACTCCATTCACTTCTTCTTAAGTTTTTGAGATTTAGAAACTCTTTTTAAATATTTTTAATTTTTGTGGATACTTAGTAGGTATATATGTTTATGGGTTACATGAGATATTTTGATACAGGCATCAATGCATTATAATCAAAGCAGGTAAATGCAGTATCCATTACCTCAGACATTTATTCTTTGTGTTATAAACAATCCAGTTATACTCTTTTAGTTATTTTTAAATGTATAATTGAATTATTTTAATTATAGTCACTCTGTTATCCTAATAAATACTAAGTCTTATTTATTCTATTTTTTGTACCCATTAACCATCCCTACTCCCTCTGCTCCCACCCCAAACTACCCTTCCAGACTCTAGTAACCATCCTTATACTCTTGTTATCCTAATAAATACTAAGTCTTATTTATTCTATTTTTTGTACCCATTAACCATCCCTACTCCCTCTGCTCCCACCCCAAACTACCCTTCCAGACTCTAGTAACCATCCTTATACTCTTATCTATATGTGTTCAGTTGTTCTAATTTTTAGCTCCCATAGACAACTGAGAACATGGAAAGTTTGTCTTTCTGTGCGTGGCTTACTTCACTTAATATAATGACCTCCAGTTCCATCCCTGTTGTTGCAAATGACAGGGCCCCATTCTTATTTCATGACTGAATAGTTCTCCATTGTATAAACATACCACATTCTCTTTATCCATTCACCTATTGATGGACACTTAGATTGCTTCCAGATTTTGGCTGTTGTGGATAGCGCTGGAACAAACATGGGAATGCAGAGATCTCTTTAGTACACTGATTTCTTTTCTTTTGGGTATGTACTTAGGAAGGGGATATATGTCTCCTTCTCAACTCATTTGAGCTTTAGGTGTTATGTATGAGAAACCATTGCCTAATCCAAGACCAGTCAGATTTACACCTATATTTTCTTCTAAGAGTTTTATGTTTTTAGCTCTTACATTTAGGTCTAAGATCTATTTTTAATTTGTTTTTGCTAATTTAAAACAAATTGTGAGGATGGAGTTCAACTCCATAAGATTTTGATAGATGCAATTGATAGCTCAGGGTGTCCACACACTGTGAGGAATGAACTGTAGGAACTGTTCCTGGAGGAAGAATAAGATCACCTTTCCCAAGGATTTGATGCTGAAAGAGTATGTTTGTCCTAACAGTTTAATGAGAAAATTGTAGAGAGATTTGGTTTATGTGTTAAACTGGACCTAGATGGATTCTGTAATCATGCAGAATATATAACCTTGCAATTTTTCAGTTATTATATACTTTTTATTTTACTCTAATGAAGGAGATCTTACCTTCCAAATGGTAAGTTGATGATGTTATGATTCAGATATCTATAGTAGATGACTACTATTGAGAGAAGCAAGAGGCTGTAGTCCTTTAGTTCCCATGAGCAGTAGAATACCTTCATCCTTTGGGGAAAACTGTATGATGGAAGCAGAGGGTCCCACTACCATGGGCACAGGAAGAGAATTAAGGAGAATGAGCTGGCCACCAACAAGCTTAATATTTAAGAATAGCATAGGGAGCCAGGCACGGTGGTTCACACCTATAATCCTAGCACTTTGGGAGGCCAAGGCGGGCGGATCACCTGAGGTCAGTAGTTCAAGACTAGCCTGGCCAACATGGTGAAAACCTGTCTCTACTAAAAATGCAAAAATCAGCTGGGTGTGATGGTGGGCGCCTCTACTCCCAGCTCCTTGGGAGGCTGAGACAGGAGAATCACCGGAACCCAGGAGGCAGAGATTGTAGTGAGCCGAGATCACGCCACGCCACTACCCTCCAGCCTGGGTGACAGAGGGAGACTCCGTCTCAAAAAACAACAACGAAAACAAACAAACAAAAAAAAAAAAATGAAAAGGATAGTATAGGGAAATTATCTCAGTGACATGTGATTGTTTATTGGAAATTCCTTTTCTTCCTACATCATACCCTTCAGCTGACAGTTATTAACCTCTGTTCTCCATGGTCTCTTACATTTCTGCATGTCTTCTAAACAGAGGTATTGACAGCCCCACCCACTAAATGCCAACATTGCCTAGTGTAAAATATCCTCATAAATTTTGATCCCCTGTGGAGTAGTGCTGCCCTTCTTTGGAGCCACTTGTTTTGATGTGTATTTTTTCATGATACTAAGTCTTCTTTGTATCTCTATCATGTAACATGGTCCTAGGGTATAATTATTACTCAGCATGTTTGCTGATTTTACGTCTGTGCTTGCTCTTCTTTCAATTATGTTGCAGTTGGAAAAAGAAGACTTAATTGTGTCCATTGAAAATGTTGACATTTTTCATGGAACTTAACAGGCTGATTCTAGAACTTGTGTGCAAAAGTAAAGGGCCAAAGATAGTTAAGACAATTTTTAAAGAAAAAGATCAAGGTTGAGATATTTGTCTTATACAGGTTTAGTATACCAGGACTGATCTTACACTGTAGTGAATAAATGCAGTATGGCATTGGCACAGTGATAGACAGATAGACCAATGAAATGGAATAGAGAACTCAGAAATGGAGCCTCATCTAGCAGACAGTGGAAATTTGTTCATCAAACCACTCCCTTTTCCCCTGGACATAAATTAAGTACATTTCCCAGCCTCCCTTGCCGGCTCTTGTGGCTGAGTTCCAGCCAGTAGACTGAAGGCAGAAGTGATACACGCCACTCCCAGGCATGGTCCATGAAATCTTCCTGTGAACAATTCATTTTCCTCTGTCTACTAGCTGAATGTTAAGTTCTCAAGAGATCCAGAATAGGGCAAAAGCTCAAGATGAAGAGAGCTTTGGTCCCTGAATTCTCCCAAGGAGAGTGCACAAGGCAGCAGCCCATCCTAAGCACCTGCAGGAAATAATTCATGACCACATTTTAAACTGTTGTTAAGTACTGAAATTTTGGGACTGTTTGTGGGTCTGCCCCAATAAATCATGTTTGAATGGAAACCTGCATAAAACAGCTAGCTCGGCAGATATTGTGAATATGTTAGACTATGTAATATACAGCCCTGGGACAGCGGGCTGCTGTATAGAAATCAACACCAACAAATTCAGTCTCTTCCCCAGGTACCATTCTAGGTGGATTGATGATGTAAATGTGAAAAAATAACTTTGCACATTCAGTATGATATTGACTGTGGGTTTGTCGTAAATAGCTTTTATTATTTTGAGATACGTTCCATCAATACCTAGTTTATTGAGAGCCTTTAGCATAAAGTGCTGTTGAGCTTTGTCAAAGGCCTTCTCTGCATCTATTGAGATGATCATGTGGTTTTTGTCTTTGGTTCTATTTATGTGGTGGATTACATTTATAGACTTGTGTATGTGGAACCAGCCTTGCATCCCTGGGATGAAGCCTACTTGATCGTGATGGATAAGCTTTTTGATGTGCTGTTGCAATCAGTTTGCCAGTATTTTATTGAAGATTTTTGCATCTATGTTCATCATGGATATTGGCCTGAAGTTTTCTTTTTTTGTTGAGTCTCTACTGGGTTTTGGTATCAGGATGATGTTGGTCTCATGAAATGATTTGGGAAGGATTCCCTATTTTTGTATTGCTTGAAATAGCTTCAGAAGGAGTGGTACCAGCTCCTCTTTGTATGTCTGGTAGAATTCGGCTGTGAACCTGTCAGGTCCTGGGCTTTTTTTGGATGGTAGGCTATAAATTGCTGCCTCACTTCAGCCCTTGTTATTGGTCTATTCAGGGTTTCAACTTCTTCCTGGTTTAGTCTTGGGAGGGTGCAAGTGTCCAGGAATTTATCCATTTCTTCCAGGTTTACTAGTTTATGTGCATAGAGTTGTTTGTAGTAATCTCTGATGGTAGCTTGTATTTCTGTGGAATCTGTGGTGATATCCCCTTTATCATTTTTTATTGCATTTGATTCTTCTCTCTTCTTTTTTATTAAATTGGCTAGTAGTTTGTTTTCTTGATCTTTTCAAAAAACCAGATCCTGAATTTATTGATTTTTTGAAGAGTTTTTTGCGTCTCTATCTCCTTCAGTTCTGCTCTGATCTTAGTTATTTCTTGTCTTTTGCTAGCTTTTGAGTTTTTTATCTTGCTCCTCTAGCTCTTTCAATTTTGACAATACGTGTTGATTTTAGATCTTTCTTCTCTTCTCATGTGGGCATTTATTGCTATAAATTTCCCTCTAGACACTGCTATAAATGTGTCCCAGAGATTCTGGTACGTTGTGTATTCATTCTTGTTGGTTTTGAAGAACATCTTTATTTCTGCCTTGATTTCATTCCTTATCCAGTTGATATTCAGGCGTCAGTTGTTCAGTTTCCATGAAGTTGTGCAGTTCTGAGTTAGTTTCTTAATCCTGAGTTCTTCTAATTTGATTGCACTGCAGTCTGAGAGACAGTTTGTTCTGATTTCCATTCTTTTGCATTTGCTGAGGAGTGATTTACTTCCAATTATGTGGTCAATTTTAGAGTAGGTGTGATGTGGTGCTGAGAAGAATGTATTTTCTGTGGATTTGAGGTGGAGAGTTCTGTAGATGTTTATTAGGTACACTTGGTCCAGATCTGATTTCAAATCCTGGATATCCTTGTTAATTTTCTGTCTCATTTATCTGTCTAATATTGACAGTGGAGTGTTAAAGTCTCCCACTATTATTGTGTGGGAGTCTAAGTCATTTTGTAGGTCGTTAAGAACTTGCTTTATGTATTTGGGTGCTCCTGTATTTGATGTGTGTATATTTAGGATTGTTAGCTCTTCTTGTTGCATTGATCCTTTTACTATTGTGTAATGCCCTTCTTTGTCTCTTTTGATATTTGTTGGTTTAAAGTCCATTTTATCAGAGACTAGGATTGCAAGTCCTGCTTTTTTTTTTTGCTCTCCATTTGCTTGGTAAATCTTCCTCCATCCCTTTATTTTGAGCCTATATTTATCCTTGCACATGAGATGTGTTTCCTGAATACAGCACACTTATGGATCTTGACTTTTTATCCAGTTTGCCAGTCTGTGTCTTTTGATTGGGGCATATAACCCATTTACATTTAAAGTTAATATTGTTATATGTGAATTTGATCCTGCCATTTTGATGCTAGCTGGTTGTTTTGCCCATTAGTTGATGCAGTTTCTTCATTGTGTCAATTGTCTTTACATTTGGGACATTTTTGGAGTGGGCTGGTACTGGTTGTTCCTTTCCATGTTTAATGGTTCTTTCAGGAGCTCTTGTAAGGCAGGCCTGGTGGTGATGAAATCTCTCAGCATTTGCCTGTCCATAAAGGATTTTATTTCTCCTTTGCTTATGAAGCTTGGTTTGGCCGAATATGAAATTCTAGGTTGAAAGTTCTTTTCTTTAAGGATGTCGAATATCGGCCCCCACTCTCTTCTGGATTGTAGAGTTTCTGCCAAGAGATATGCTGTGAGTCTGATGGGCTTTCCTTTGTGGGTAACCCGACCCTTCTCTCTGGCTGCCCTTAGCATTTTCTCCTTCATTTCAACCCTGGTGAATCTGACGATTATGTGCCTTGGGGTTGCTCTTCTTGAGGAATATCTTTGTGGTGTTCTCTGTATTTCCTGGACTTGAATATTGGCCTGCCTTGCTAGGTTGGGGAAG
>PVKP010016195.1:0-16955 GCA_004027715.1 Plecturocebus donacophilus | reverse complement strand
CCCATCAATGAGGACATATGATACAAAACAAAACCAAAAATCTCCAAAACTAGTCACACTGGAGGATACTAGGAAATGATCTCATTATTTTAAAATACGGTAAATAAAGCAAAAGAAAAGCCTTTTAGTAAGTTCTCCTACTCAGTCCGTATCTCAAGATAACCAAATAGCTGGTGAGAGGGAAGTTTCTCTTTATGAAAGTATTCCAGCTAATACAAAAGACATCAGAGAACATCCCTTTCTGTAGCCATCCCGTAGATAAAGGCAATGATCATCAGTATGAGGGATCACCACACATTATGAACTGTCCTGATGGAAATGGATACAAATTACCTGGGAAAGAGTCTTGGGGAAAAAATGGATTTGGAGCAGCCTCTGGATTTAACTACTGATTTACTAGAAATACAAAGGAATACATGTTAAAACCAACATGAGGACTGAGTCAGCAAACCTAGACTCTAGGAACATCCACTGATGTACTCAGCAAGAGCAGCAACAACACAAACTGTGACAAATACAAACCAAAGAGGGAAAATAAAGAGGACGTGGGAACCTGTAGATTACAAAAAATGTAAACATATCAGTCAATTGTAGTATGGAGCTAATTTTAGATCCTAATTCAAGCAAACATTTGAACAAAAATTTGTGGGCTGCAGTTTGTCCATTACCAATAGATTGCATGTGTGTGAATGGGGGATGGTGTTAAGCAGGGTGGTGCCCAGGGCTTTGTGCCTCAGGCCAGGCTGTCTTTGAGATTACCCTGAAGGAGTTCAAGCTGGGATGCCTTGACCCCTGCATGGTCCTTCCTACTAGCGCTGTGGTGGAGCACACCCCACATACTTGCATTTTCCATAAAGTAATGCATTTTTTAGGAGAAGTATGCTCCTTTCCCTAAAAGCTGAAATCACTGTGTGTAAACATGCACCCAGCCCTCTCTCACTGAACACATACACATGTGTTATTTTCTCCAGAGGCAAAATTTTAAGTCCGTAAACTTGCTTGTTCCTTATGATGAGCTATCCCTTTCTTTGTTGAAAACTCAAACATTCTTTCAAGCTGTCCTACAGCCATCTGATTTACTAGACTTGCTCTCCTAGGTATAAATTTTTATGAGTGTGATCATTGTTTTTCTTCCTATTCCAGACCAAAGCACATTGAATAGTTCCTCCACATTTACCAATTCAGTGATGAGGTTAGTGGGTACCTTGCTGCGGGATAGGATGTTCTGGAGATGTAAAGATGAGTGAGACATGATTCCTGTCACCGCAGGGTTCACAGGCTGATGGTGGAGAAGCACAAGGAAACAATTATTAAAACGTTGACTGATGTTTTAATGAGCTATTGCACAGCCTGATATGTGTCAGGCCTGGGCAGGAGGCTGCAGGCTCCCTCACTTATGCAGCTGAAATGGCTAATACTGCCCTTAGTAACGAGACTGAAGGCAAAAGGAGGACAAGTGTAGAGGAAAGACAGTAAATTTAACTTCAGATGAGATGAGTTTGAGGTGCCTGGGAAACTCCATCCAGCAATGTTCAGTAGGCAGGTGGGATAAGCCAAGAGCTCTAAGCAGAGTTTTGAGTTGGAGATTTCCATGTGGAATTGATGGGCTTACCGACGTAGCTTCAGGAGTGGAGGCAATGGGGATGTGAGTTTGCTTGGGAGGACTTGGAAAGTGCAAAGGTAACTGCTATTGCCGCCTTGTTAACACCAAAAGGAAAGCAGCAGGCAAAGAAGGCTCATCTGGATAAAGAAGAGCTTTCAGAGCACAGGGAGGGGCAGCAGATGAGGAAATGGAAGCCATGCGCTTAGACTGTTTTTGAGGAATGGAAAGGGGAAGGGAAGGAGAGTAGGGTGGGAGCTTAAAGGGGAAGTGGGCAAAGGAAGTTCTTGGTTTTTAGAATGAGTGACACTTGCCTCTGTGTATAGAAACATCAAGAAAAGGAGGGAGTGAAGGTGGCAAAAGTAAAGAAGTACTGGAGCCAGGCCTGTTAGGTGGTGGCAGTGGGGGCACTCGGGCAGGAAGCCAGGCCCTGCAGCATGGGATGAGGGGCTCATGTTGCAAAGCAGCTGCATCACCTTGTTATTTTTCTAAGGCTGGAGGCTCCACTTGACTTGGGAAATGGATTCTGAGGGAGTTTTGACAATATGGTTAATTCCCATTCTGCCCATCCAGTACCTACTGGTTCACTAGTGAGAATGTCAGAACAGCAGGGCATTCCCCAGATGCCTATCCACGATCACAGACTCACGCCTACTCCTGGGCTCCACATTTCACCTGCTGCATTTTAAGCAGACTCAGAAGCTACAGAACAGCCAAATCAGGTCTTTGTCCGAGGATTTGTCTTGCACCACTGCTTTTTCCAGATTGACTTTGCATATTGCAAAAACAAAACAAAACACAAAAACCCTTTATAAAAAATAAATGTGTTCTCCTGTTTTTGTATAGGAAATTGAAATAGACTTTTTTCCTATCCTATAACTGTAGAAGATTTTGGTTCAAGGGCACTGATGCTCATCAGAGCTCCAGGACTAAGCAGTAATTGAGGCATGTGATATAAACTGCTTTAGCTTTTACAGATATGTGACTAAAAAGCCTCATATCTGTAAAAATGGCAAAGCTCAAGTGTGGAATAAAGGATGGGATGGTAAAATGCCTCACTCCTGCAAAGAGGCTGGGTGGGCACCAATCCAGCTCTGCCTGTCTTACCATTTGACTCGGGACAAAGCAACATTAAAGAATCTTTTCATATTTCTGTCAGTTAAAAATGTGGGGATAATCGTTCCTACTCCATGGGACTGTTCTGAAAATTAACATAAATGAAAGGACATAGAACAAAGTTGGCATTTTATAAAGGCTGTTTGAGTTTTAGAGTGTTAACTGGAAGGTGAAGAAATTTTAGAAGGTACAGACCCCTTCCAGTCTCTCATAGGCAGAAGAAGGGCTTTAATAAAACCTATCATGTACTCTCCAAAATTGACATTTATTGATTTTTTTTCCTTTACCTTACCTCCATACCTTGGATTCTGCTCTGCCCATGATCAAAATTTCTTTTTCCCCTCAAAAACCTGCATTCACTAGTGTAGAGGAAAACCATGTTGCAATAAAGAACTTATCTGTGGTTCCACATATCTTCAATAAAAGATGCCTGTACAATTCCAAAGTTAGAAGAGGAAACGTGAGAAGCCCCTGTAATAATTTCTGTGCCTTTGCCTAAGTGATTATTTTTCCTGCTTTTGTCCATAAACCCATAATATTAACTTACCAGTTCAAAGATAGCTATCTTTCCTATGTCATGTTGCCTTTAAGTTGGAAGTTGCCTAAAAACAGACTGCATCTTGGTGTCCTTTCCCGTAAGTGCCTCTGCTAGGAATATCTCTTACACCCCATTCCCTCCCACATGACCTGTTCCCTTCTCTGCTTGCTCTGATGAACACCTGCCTCTCCTTCAGGTCTTGACCTAAATGTTGCCTGTTCAGGGCTCTTCCCCTTGTAGCTCAGCTCACAGGTGTAGTTGTCTAATGATGTCTGCACTTGGCTGATGTCTGTCTGCCCCCATATGTACAGCCGTGCCTGTCGTGCTCATCCCCAAATTCTTAGTACCAACAGCGTGCCTGGCACAAAGCAGTCTTTCAACAAATACCTGCCAAATGAATGAAAATTATAGAGTTCCCCTAGTGATTTGGGAGCACTTGCCACAATGAGTGCTCAGAAAGTAGCTATGTCTTGTGGCAGGTGGTCACGAAATGAAGCAATAAGACAAACCAGATTTTTAAGATAAGTGAGAGACACGCCCTTTGCCCTTCTGTTAGTATGGGCTCCAGCAGGTGCTCCGAGAACCCGCCTGTTCCGAGTCTCTTGTGGAACTGCCCAGAAAAGGTTGGCTTCTGAGGCACTGATAGCAAATCACACAGCCCGCCCAGTAGAGGCAGCTCTCAGCCACCCCTGGAAACGAGGAGGGGAAACAACTAGTTTCCTCTCCACTGTTGTTAACCCTGGGGCCTCCTCCTCCAGGGGCCATAGTGAGGGGCAGCCCCAGCCACTGGAGAGCCAGGGAGGCACACCATGGGCAGTTCCTGAGTCTTGGCTCGAATCTACTGAGAAACTCATTTCAATGGTGCCTTAAGCCTCTGTTTTTTTTTATCACACATTTTTGCACCATTGACTCAGTGGGGAGGTACTAGGGTGTTTTAGAACAAAGATTTGTTTACACAGCAGAGGACCTCATGCCAGCCACTGTGCAATCCCTCAGCTGTGGCTCCCTGTGAACATGGCAGGTGTCCAGCAACCCCTGGCGGCCCCGGCTTTTCCAGCCTTTGAGCTGAGCTCACAGGCGATCACCTGCATCCACCTGGGTCCTGCCGACTTCACGAGGTAGTTGAGGTCGCAGGGCTTGCTCGTCTGGAATGTTTTGTCCTGCTTTCTTCATTATCAGGAGACTAAGATCCCTGAGGGAGGGACCTTCGTTTTGTTTCCGAGCTCAGATAGGAGGCCACACACATTGCCTAAAAACCCAGAGGAAAAGGAATTGAGTTGTCAAGGCAGGACATAGCTGGGAAAACAAAGCAGAAACCTCATTTTAAATGTGACCAGGACTTTCTCTTTTCAGTTTCATCCAACTCTAACATCTAAGGCCCCCTTGCATTTCAAAATCGTTATTGCTAAAAGGTAAATTTTGTTACAGAATTTTAGTTTTGCACGTATCCCTTTGGTTTTAAATAAAGTCCAGTTTCTAAAATGAATCTAGTTTCACATTACCTTGTTCTGTTATCAAGCTAATTAAAAACTAGAGGGTACGCATGCAGATTGTCGTTAAATCCCAAATAATTGGATTTCTTGAGACTGCGAGGTGTTTGAGTTATTTTAATTACTGAGGTAACCCAAACTCTTGTTGTTTTAACCCTTGTTGGAAACATTTCTCAGCTGTGATACTTTGCCTCCTTCCCTTGGTGGTTCTAAGCTGATGATGGGTGAGCTCTTGCATGTCAGCATCACCTACTCAAATTACCATTATCCCTATTGTCCAGTCAATATGCACCCACAATAGAACGTAACCTGGGAGTACTTGGGCTGTTTCCTTTAACCTAGATTTCTGATCTGAGTTTTTGGTGAGTGATTATTTTCTGGTTCACTCATTGAACAAACACCTGAGTGCTTGCTTTAGGCACAGCTGACTTGGATTCAAAGATAGAACAGCCTTAACCCTTGGGGGCCTTGTAAGTAAGTAAATGGATTTGTAACCTAGTAATTAGATGAGAGTGAGAGTCCTATAATCTTATTATCTGGACTCCAATTAATTCTAGCAGGTCAAGAGTTCATGGTACAATGGATTAAGAAAAGAATGACCTGAAAAAAGTTTAAATTAAATATAATAAGTTTTATTGATGATTTATTTAATCACTTTCTATTTATTATTCGTTTAATCATTTTCTAGTTTATTTGTCATTTAATCATTTTCTTATGTCAGAAAAGATCCAGGGTAGTTTGCCATAAAGGGCACAGGATAACACAAATGTAGAGATAAAAATCTGAGTAATAGAAGAGAGAAAAATGTGACAAAACGAGGCTTGGAGCTTCTTGGCTAAGGGTAAAAGAAGAAACACACTCAAAGAAAAAAAGAGCCTACTATTGCATCAGGAGAGAGAAACTTATTTCCTGGAACAAATGTTAAAGACTTTAAGTCTATAAATTTTAAAAAGTTGTATTGAACAACGTAATTGGCAGTTACTTTAATTGTGTGTTTTAATTTTTTTTCTGATGATGAAATAATTAGAAAGTTTAAAATTTGGGGATAAGGAAAGCCTTTTTAGCATGACATAAAACCTGGAAACATTTTTAAACGACAGAATTACAGACAATTACATAAAAATTTAAAAAATTCTACAATAAGGGCCATCATAGAGTTGAGAAAGATGATAAACTGATAGAAAGTGCTGCAACAGTGTACATGCAGCTTTAACAACCCCTGAAAATTACAAGAAAAAAAACAATTTAAAAAATAGGTAAAGGTATGAATGAATATTTTATACACTAGAAGTACAAAGTGACCAATGGCTATAAACATATGAAAAGATATTCAAATTTACTAATAACTGGACACATTCTGTTTTTAAAATGAGATACAGTCTTTTTCATACTGGATTATAAACCTTTAAAAAGGTTTATTGCATCCAGGATTGGTAAGGATGTGGTACACAAACAAACTCTTATAGTGTTAGTGAGAATATAAATTGGTACGCTTTTTTGGGAGCAATTTGGGAATATGTATGAAAATTTAAATGTATGTGACAGGTAATCCAGTATTTCTACTTCCAGCACCCTCTCAAAAAATCTTTGCTCAAGCAACAAAGACACACATGCAGGAACTTTTTTTGCAGCATTGGTTATGATGCTAAAAAAATTGGAAACAATCTAAATATCTGTCAATATGGATATATGTAAACAATTTATGATACAGCCATTTAATAAATGCTTATGTATTTATTTTTAAAATATGAGATAGATCTATATGACTTATGGAAAGATGTGCATAACATATCATTAAAGGGAGAAGCAACAGGCAAGAGAGGGTGTGTGGAGAAGCTGCCTTTTACAAAACCATCAATTTCATGAGACTTATTCACTATCATGAGAACAGCATGGGAAAAATTTACCCCTGTGATTCAGTTACCTCCCACTGGGTCCCTCCCATAACACGTGGGGATTATGCGAGCTACAATTCAAAATGAGATTTGGGTGAGGACACAGCCAAACCATATCATTGTCACATTTTCCTTATCTGCTAAATGAACACTTAGGCTGTTTTTATATCTTGGCTATTGTGACTATTGCTGCTGCCATAAATGGGAGTGCAGATATCTCTTGAACATACTGATTTCCTTTCCTTTGGATATATACTCAATAATAGGATTGCTGGATCGTATGGTAGTTCTAGTTTTAGGTTTGTTTGTTTTTTTGTGAGTGTCTCACTCTGTCACCTAGGCTGGAATGCGGTGGTGCAATTATGGCTCACTACAGCCTGGACCTCCCTAGGCTTTGGTGATCTTCCCCCTCAGCTGCCTAAGTGATTGGGATTACATTCACACACCACCATGCCTGGCTAATTAAAAAAATACATGTAGAGGTAGGGTCTTGCTATGTTGTCCAGGCTGGTCTCGAACTCCTAGGCTCGAGCAGTCCTCCCACCTTGGCCTCCCAAAGTGGCATTACCCACAACATCCAGCCTATTTTTAGCTTTTTGAGAACCTTCTATACTGTTTTCCATAATGACTATTTCTATGCCCACCAACAGTGTGTAAAAGTTCCTCATTCTCTGCATTCTCACCAACATTTTTTACTTTTTGTCTTTTTAATGATGGCCATTTTAACTGGGGTGAGGTGACCTCAATGTGGTTTTGATTTGCATTTCCCTGATGATTAGTGATCTTGGACATTTTTTATATACTTGGTGGCCATTTGTATATCTTTTTTGAGGGTTGTCTATTCAGCGCATTTGTCCATTTTTTTAATTGAATTATTTTGATTTTTACTGTTAAGTTCATTTTGTATCCTGGATATTAATCTCTTATTGGATTAATAGTTTGCAGTTTTTTCTCTCATTCTGTAGGGTGTCTCTTCAACCTGTTGTTTCATTTGCTGTGCAGAAGCTTTTTAGTTTTATATAATTCTGTTGGTATATTTTTGCTTTTGATGCCTGTGCTTTTGAGGCATTCTCCATAAAATCTTAGCCCAGACCAGTGCCCTGAAGTGTTTCTCCTATTTTTTCTTCTAGAATTTTCATAGTTTCAAGTTTCACATGTAGGTCTTTAGTATATTTTGAATTGATGTTCGTATATGGTGCCGAGATCTAGTTTCATTTTTCTGCATATGGGTGTGCAGTTTCCCAATATCATTTATTTGAGAGGCTTGTATTTTACCTAATGAATGTCCTCAGCATCTTTGTCTTACATGTAATATTCTATGTTGACAATTGAAAGGATGCATAAGTGTTTTAGATACCAGGCATATAAATAACAAAAATATTTTATGAAAATCATTTCTTATTTCTTTTCCTTTATAAAAAAGATATGTTTGGACTGGGCACAGTGGCTCATGCCTATAATCCCAGCACTTTGGGAGGCTGAGGCAGGCGGATTGCCTGAGGCTAGGAGTTCGAGACCAGCCTGGCCAACATGGTGAAACCCCATCTCTACTAAAAGTACAAATAATTTAGCTGGGCATGGTGGCACATGCCTGTAATCCCAGCTACATGGGAGGCTGAGGCAGGGGAATTGCTTGAACCATGAAGGTACAGGTTGCAGTGAGCTGAAATTGCACCACTGTACTCCAGCCTGGGCAACAGAACGAGACTCCATATCAAAAAAAAAAAAAAAAGATATTTTTGTTAAGAATTCTGTATGCATCATGCAGTATTCTAAGGGGTTTATATATTCAATTTCATTTGATGCTCAAGGAAGCTGGAGTTTAGAGAAATTAAGTAACCCCTACATCCCCAGTCACACAACTTCTTTGTAACAGGAATCAACCTAAGCCTATTGACCTTTAAAACCTATAGACCTAACTTCCGCTATTTAAATATTCTTACTTTAATGGAAGCCAACTAATTGCATTTTATTGAAATTACCTTGATTAAAAAACACAACTTAGAGACTTAGTTCTTCTTGCTCGTTATCTTATATATAGTTTCCCAGCTCCCCTACAGTAATTCTCAGGTCTGTTTATACTCCTTCTTAGGGGTTTCAGATGCAGTCCGAGAGCTAATGCGCTGTCCTAAACATGTTTAGAGATATATGATCCACTCCAATAATACTGATCTCCTGTTAGTTAATAATGATCATTGAGATCAGTGCTATGACAGTGGAAAGTGTTGTGGATTTAGTGCTAATGATTTTGTATATATGTGTGTTTGTGTATATATGTGTGTATATATATATGTGTGTGTATGTGTATATATCTGTGTGTATATGTATACACACACACATTTATCCACACACACGCAAAACATGCTATTCAGTGCTGTGCAAAGGAAAGATTCCCAAATATTCCTGAAACTTATCTTTAGTCATATAGCAGTTCTTCTCAAAATTTTTATGAAAAGCTTTTCTGCTGTTAGTATGTCAAATACAAAATCTCTCCACTGCATTGATTCATATAACTTGACACTAATAGTGGGGCTTTACCTGTTGACTCTTCTAATTGTCTTGCACTCTTGTAGCAAATAGGAAAATACTTCCAGCTGCAAATATTGATCTGAAGATGAATTACTTCTTGTCAATATGCCTTCAGATTCTGTCATATTGATGTGATGCATTCTAGAAAATAAAATTTCTTTATTCAGACTAAGGTATGGAAGGATTTCTAGTAGTTGTATAAAAAATGAATAACTGGTATATTATTATTTAGGTTCCTCTCTACTTAAGGAAAAACATTCCCTGGGAATAGAGAGGCTGCTATTCAGTAGACTAAAGAAACTCTACTTGTATCATAAAAATTAATTTTGCTTCTTTAAAAGCAAGTAGTTATTGATTTCACAAGTTTAGGAATTTCTGGTCATACTATAATAATATAAGTAGCTTGTCAACATCCTCAAAATGTGTTTGTTGAGCATGTTGATGTGCCCATGTGTCAGACAGAGCTGCTCTACCAAGTTCTCCCTGCTCTCCTCTAGTCCTCTCAAGCATCATTTTCTCTTTCTGTGTACATCTTGAATGAAGAAAATGGGGAAGACCTTGCTAAAATAAAATACTCAGCTTTAGGAAAAAGCAAAGTAAGAAAAAGGTTCACTTGATTGCTACTGGAATTGTGGTTCTAGGTAATTTGTGAGCTTATTCTTACTGTAGCATATGATATGAATTCCTTTAATGTAAATACCTCTAAGAACATGTTACTTTCTGCTAATGAAAGAATCATGTCACCTCATATGCTCCTGTTGACTGGGGAGTATTCAGAAATCTCCCAAATTTGAAACCAGAAGAGGCACGGTCAAAACAATTAGGCTATAGTGGTATCTTCAGTGAAGATGCTCTTATTGCCCTGTGCTGACTGTGGTCTCCCCAAGGCTGAATAGAGATTGCTGTCACTGTGTCAACTTGTTTGTCATTGTGAAGCCAGCAGGAAACCAGCAATCAGATTGGGGATAGAAGACGTTGTAGGAGAATAGAAGTGTTTAAAAAGAATCTCTGTGATACAAAAATAAAGATAATAAATGTGAGTTCCATTTCTTTGCATTAGGCCACAGAGACAGGAAAATATAATGGAGATGATGTATGCAATTTCTGGTTAGAGGAGCTGCCTACTTCGTCATTTGGAGAGCCACATGAGTGCATGTCTTAGATGGCCTGTCTGCTGTGCTTTCTGGCCAGAAGAAGGAAGGCCAGGAAGCACTGGAAAACACAGGCTGCGACACCGAAGTCAACTCTCAGACATCCAGGGAGTAAGGATCAGTGAACATTTGGATGGGCCTCCATTTGTTCAACAAATATTGATTGCATACCCTCTTCAAGTTGAATGCTTTGTTAGATACCAGAGGAAATCATGGTGAATAAGATAGACACAGTCCTTGTCCCTGTGGAGATGATGGAGTCACAGGAGACAGCAACATGAAACTTGTTGTTACACATTTAATTATTGAAGTACATTTATGCTAAGTGCTGTGAAAGAGAAGTGGGTGTCCAACAAGGCCATGTGGTGCAGAGACATAACATAGTGCACAGAAAATATGCTGGCAGAGACTTAAAGCTTCCATAGAAGTGGCCAGTGATTCGCCGGGTGCAGTGGCTCATGCCTGTAATCCCAACACTTTGGGAGGCCGAGGTGAGCAGATCACCTGAGGTCAGGAGTTCAAGACCAGCCTGACCAACATGGAGAAACCCCCGTCTCTATTAAAAAAAAAAATTCAAAATTAGCCAGGTGTGGTGGTACATGCCTGTAATCCCACCTACTCAGGAGGCTGAGGCAGGAGAATCGCTTGAACTTGGGAGGTGGAGGTTGCAGTGAGCCGAGATTGTGCCATTGCACTCTACCTTGGGTGACAGAGTGAAACTCCATCTCAAAAAGAAAAAGAAGAAGTGTCCATTGATGATGGTGACTGCATTCCATTCAGATTAATGACATGAGTTGTTTTTTTGTAAAGCTAGAGGTTTCTCAAGCCTTCCTCCCCTTGAAATCTTGAACTAGGGCTGCTACAATTAGATATCTTGTTAATTGGAAAATATATGCTCCTACATTCCTTTTCCAACCCCTTTATGGAGAAACTTGCAAGCTGTGAAATGGTCAAGACAGCATGCAAAAAAAATTTTACAGAAAATTCACAGCACTTTAATTGGTCTCTAATTTTACCGGTGAGTCCAGTAAAATTCATTGGAATAATTTGAATTTTGGGGGGTACTTGATTTTAAAACCCTAATAACCTCATCCTCTATTACAAATTTAGTGGCTCAGGGTTCTATTTAGCTATTATCATTGAAATGTCACAGAAGAATCCGAGCAAGGGAAAAGATCCACTTATCCTATTCTGTTATGCTTTTAAAATGCTTTCATCAAAACAATAGCAAGAATAATATTGTAGATAATTTTAGATAATTTGGAAGGCATTACAGGACATACCCATAGTGCCGGAAGAGAATTTATAACCTTTTGTGACCCACCTTAATATTAAGCTGCCTGTAGGCTGGCCTGAGACCATTTGTGCAGGCTTTTCAAAAGTAGGACACAAATCCTAATTTTCATTTATGAGTATATACCCATATTGTATTTAAAAGGTTACACACCTGGTATTTTGCCCACTCTGCTTGTCAGCCTTGAGGAGTTATGGGAGCTTGTCCAACAGTAATTAATGCAAATGGTCTTTTGGAGCTGAGTTTTCCATTGTGATTTTCAACATTTGTGTGTTTTAGAAATCTGCCTACTGTACTATAAATGCATTCTTATGCAAATTGCTACCATCATATGGCCCAACTTCTTCGTATGAGGAGCATGAAACTTTTAATTACATGTCACTGTTTTAAAACTTTCCATTTCTTTTCAGACTTGTATATTCTACTGGCTATATTACACTGAAGTACGAAACACTAAGAGTAGTATTTGAAGTGTTGGAAGTGAAGTCTTCATGGGGTGTATCATTTGAAGACAGTAGTTCTTCATGGAGTGTAGAAAAAGATAACAAGAATAAGAGGAAATAAATGCAACCTCATTCATTTATGGCTGGATACACTAGCACAGAGTTTATCATCCATAGGTTTATCTTCATCTTTTCAAGCCACTATTAAAAAAATAGCATATACTGAGTGCCTTATAAACAACAAACATTTATTTCTCACAGTTCTGGAGGCTGGAACATCCAAGATCAAAACACTGGAAGAAGGACACAAATGCCAGTCATCCATTCTATAAGATAACTGGAGAAGAGTTATCATATTTATTTGGTATTGCAAAGCCTTCATATCTTTCATCTTTAACCCACCAGTCAGCAAACTTGTGTTGAGAACCACTCTGGCTCCTCACTTTGCTAATCAATAAACACCCAACCAGCCTAGCTGATATGAGGGATGGGGGGAAAGCCCTCCAGCTTGCCCCCATCCCCAACTGTTGGTGGTAGCCTTTCACCTTTCGAATGCCAGCCTGGCCCTGTTATTCCCCTGCTTAGGACCCTGCAGCAGCTCTCATTGCCCTTTGCTGCAGGCCTGGAATGGGGTGATTCTGATGGGGATGGCCCTCTTTACACAGCTGCTGTGGCCCAGAGTCACCCAGCAGAGGCCCAGCCTGCTTCAGCTGCCAGCATGCACTGCTTTGTACCTATAACTGGGAAAAACATGGCAAGTTATAGACTCTTTTTTTAAGAGATGTCTACACATTTTTGAGTTAAAAAAAAAAGCCACCTTAGACATATTTCTGTCTCTACAAGATTTGCATTCAAAGGAATAGAACAACTCCATTAATAAGCCACAGTGTGAATTGTTAGTTTCTGTCACATAGAATTTGGATGGCATGGGAAACAAGGAATGAGCTTTGAAGTTAGACCTGCATCACCACTAATAGCTGTGTGATCTTGATTCAATTATTTAACTTCTCTGACTCTTGAATTCCTCACTGGAAAAAGAAAAATAACACCAACCTCATTCATGAATGGCTGGATACACTAGCACAATGCTTATAATCCGTAGGTTTTATCTTTGTCTGTTCAGGCTGCTTTAATAAAATACCATAAACTGGGTGGCTTATAAGCAACAAACATTTATTTCTAATAATTATGGCTGGGAAGTCCAAGATCAAGGCACTGGAAGATTGAATATCTGGTAAGAGACCATTCCTCGTAGATGGTGCCTTCTTGCTATGTCTTCACCCCTGGTAGAAGGTGTAAATGAGCTTTTGGGGGTCTGTTTTATAAAACCACTAGTCCCGTTCATGAAGGCTTAACTCTCATGGTTTAACCACCTCTCAAAGGACACACCTTCCATACCATCATATTAGAAATTAGATTTTGGAGATGGAGCCAAGATAGCCAATTAGAAGCAGCTGCAATCTCTAGCACTCAGAGGAATGAAAAGGGGCAAGTAAATTCAATGCCCTCAATTGAAAGATCCAGGTTCTTGCAATGGGGCTGACTAGGCAAACAACACAACCCACAGAGAATGAAGAAAAGCCGGGGGTAGTGACAGCCCACCCAGGAGTGGCACAGAGCCAAAGGAACCCCCATCACCAGCCAAGGGAACTGGTGAATGATTGAGCAACCCCGCCTAGAAAACCATGCTTCTCCCATGGGTCTTTGCAACCCACAGATCAGGAGACCCCCTTGTGAGCCCATGCCTTCAGGGCCTTGGGTCCATACACAGAGCTGTGTGGAGTTTTGGCAGAGCAGCCACTCAAGCACACACAGACACCCTGGCCCTGGGATCCCTGGGAAGATGGGAAATCCACCTACATATATCCCTAGGAAGGGGCTGAATCCAGGGTGCCAAGCAATGTCATTCTGTGGGCCTCACTTCTGCAGTACCTCACAAGTTAAGAATCACTAGCCTGGAATCCCAGTCAACCCAGCACTGGGTTCGAGTCTGCCTGAGGCAGATCCAAGTTCCGGGGGAAGAGACAGCCACCATCTCTGTGGTTGAATTGACTCAGATATGCCAGCCTGCCAGCTTTGGAGGATACAGGTGGTCCAGATGAGGAAGGGTCCCCCCGGTGCAGCACACTTGCTCTACCAAATAGCAGCCAAACTGCTTCTTTAGGCAGATCCCTGATCCTGGTCCTCCTGATTGAGTGAGACCTCCCAACTGGGGTCTCCAGCCACCTCCTACAGGTACATGCAGGCTGGCAATAGATTAGTAGCCCTCTGGGATGGAGCTTCCAGAGGAAGGAGCTGGCTGCCTTCTTTGCTATTCTTTGCTCTTCACTGATGATAACCAGGTATGGGAGAAACTGAGGCAACTAAGGTCTGGAGCAGACCCTCAGAAAACTCTAGCAGCCCTATAGTAGAGTGGCCTGTTAAAATAAAAACAAACAGAAAACAACAACATCAACAAAAAAGACCCCTAAAAACCTCATTCAAAGTCAGCAACCTCAAAGATCAAAGGTAGATAATCCCACAAAGATGAGAAAGGGTCAATGCAAAAATGCTGAAAATTCAAAAATCCAGAGTGCCTCTTCTTCTCCAAATAACTACAGCACCTCTCCAGCAAGGACACAGAACTGGGCTGAGGCTAAGATGGCTGAATTGACAGAAGTAGGCTTCAGAAGGTGGGTAATAAAAAACTTAGCTGAACTAAAGGAGCATGTTGTAATCCAATGCAAAGAAGCTAAGAATCATGATTAATACTGGAGCTGGTAACCAGAATAGCCAGTTTAGAGAGGAACATAACTGGCCTGATGGAGCTGAAAAAATACAACACCAGAAATTAACAATGCAGTCACAAGTATCAATAGCAGAATAGACAAAGAGAAGGAAAGAATCTCAGAGCTTGAAGACTATCTTTCTGAAATAAGACAGGCAGACAAGAATAGAGAAAAAAGAACGAAAAGCAATGAACAAAACCTCTGAAGAATATGGGATTATGTAAAGAGACCAAACCTGTGACTGAGGTGCCTGAAAAAGATGGGGAGAATGGAACCAAGTTGGAAAACATACCGCAGGATATCATCCAGGAGAACTTCCCCAGCCTAGCGAGACAGGCCAACATTCAAATTCAAGAAATATAGAGCATCCCAGTAAGACACTCCATGAGAAGATCAACCCCAAGACATATAATCAGGTTCTCCAAGAAAAAAATAAAAGAAAAAATGTTAAGGGCAGCCAGAGAGAAAGGCCAGGTCACCTACAAAGGGCAACCAATTATCCTAACAGTAGATTTATCAGTAGAAAACCTACAAGCCAGAAGAGATTGGAGGCCAATATTCAATGTTCTTAAAGAAAAGAATTTCTAACACAGAATTTCAGATCTAGCAAATCTGAAATAAGCAAAGGAAGACTAAGATCCTTTACAGACAAGCAAATGCTTAGGGAATTCATCACCACCAGGCCTGCCTTGCAAGAGCTCCTGGAGGAAGCACTAAATATGGAAAGGAAAAACCAATACCAGCCACTACCAAAACACACTGAAGTACACAGACCAGTGACGCTATGAAGCAACCACATAAGCAAGTCTGAAAAATAACCAACTAGCATCGTGATGAGAGGATCAAATTTACATATAAAAATACTAACCTAAAATGTAAATATGCTAAATGCCCTGATTAAAAGGCACAGAATGGCAAGCTGGTTAAAGAGCCAACACCCATCAGTATGCTGTCTTCAAAAAACCCATCTCACATGCAGAGACACACATAGGCTCAAAATAAAGGGATGGAGGAAACTTTACCAAACTGATAAAAAACAGAAAAAAGCAGAAGTGGTAATTTTAGTTTCTGACAAAACAGACTGTAAACCAATAAAGATTTAAAAAGATGAAGGGCATTACATAATGGTAGATGGATTAATTCAACAAGAAGAGCAACTGTTCTAAATATATATGCACCCAATACATGAGCACCCAGATTCATAAAGCAAGTTCTTAGAGACCTGCTAAGGGACTTAGACTCACACAAAATAATAGTGGAAGACTTTAACACCCCACTGACAATATTAGATTATTGAGACAGAAAATTAACAAAGATATTCAGGATCTGAACTCAGCTCTGGATCAAGTGGACCTGATAGATATCTACAGAACTGTCCACCCAAAAACAACAGAATATACATTCTTCTCATCACCACATGGCACTTACTCTAAAATTGATCACATAATTGGAAGTAAAACACTCGTCAACAAATGTAAAAAAAAAAAAAAAACCAAAAATCCTGATATCACTGATATCATAACAGTCTTTCAGACTACATACAGCACAATCAAACTAGAACACAAGATTAAGAAACTCACTTAAAACCGCAAAACTACATGGAAATTGAACACCCTTCTTCTGAATGACTCAGGTAAAAATGAAATTAAGGAAGAAATCAAGAAGTTATTTGAAACTAATGAAAACAAAGAGACAATGTACCAGAATCTCTGGGGTGCAGCTAAAGCAGTATTAAATGGGAAATTTATAGCACTGAATGTCCATGTCAAAAAGCTAGAAAGATCTTAAGTTAACAACCTAACCACTCAAAAGAACGAACTAGAGAACCAAGAGCAAACAAACCCAGAAGACAAGAAATAATCAACATCAGAGCAGAACTGAAGGAGTTAAAGGCATGAAAAAACCCTTTAAAAAAATCAACAAATCTGGACGACTTGCCAAGATGGCCGCATAGGAGCAGCTCAGGATTGCAGCTCCCAGTGAAAGTGCAGAGGGTGAGTGGACGCCGCATTTCCAGACGGATTTTTATTACCCCCAGACCAGGAGATCCCCAGGCGGAGCAGCCCCACGGGTCGCCAGTGCGGCTGTTTCGGCCGGCGCGGCTGCTTTGCCTGGGCCCCGGCGCGGCGGT
>PVKP010016194.1:0-48724 GCA_004027715.1 Plecturocebus donacophilus | reverse complement strand
AAGAAAAGAAAACTTCAGGCCAATATCCATGATGAACATAGATACAAAAATCTTCAATAAAATACTGGCAAACCAAATGCAACAGCACATCAAAAAGCTTATCCACCATGATCAAGTAGGCTTCATCCTGGGGATGCAAGGCTGGTTCAACATACACAAGTCTATAAACGTAATTCACCACATAAACAGAACCAAAGACAAAAACCACATGATTATCTCAACCGATGCAGAGAAGGCCTTTGACAAAATTCAACAGCACTTCATGCTAAAAACTCTCAGTAAACTAGGTATTGACGGAACGTATCTCAAAATAATAAAAGCTATTTATGACAAACCAACAGCCAATATCATACTGAATGGGCAAAAACTGGAAGCATTCCCTTTGAAATCTGGCACTAGATAAGGATGCCCTCTCTCACCACTCCTATTCAGTATAGTATTGGAAGTTCCAGCCAGATCACTCAGGCAAGACAAAGAAATAAAAGGTATGCAAATAGGAAAGGAGGAAGTCAAATTGTCTCTATTTGCAAATGACATGACTGTATATCTAGAAGACCCCATCGTCTCAGCCCAAAATCTCCTGAAACTGATAAGCAACTTCAGCAAAGTCTCAGGATACAAAATCAATGTGCAAAAATCACAAGCATTCCTATACACCAATAACAGACTTAAAGAGAGCCAAATCAAGAATGAACTGCCATTCACAATAGCTACAAAGAGAATAAAATACCTAGGAATACAACTAACAAGGAACGTAAAGGATCTCTTCAAGAACTACAAACCACTGCTCAATGAAATAAGAGAGGACACAAACAGATGGAGAAACATTCCATGCTCATGGTTAGGAATAATCAATATCGTGAAAATGGCCATACTGCCCAAAGTAATTTACAGATTCAATGCTATCCCCATCAAGCTACCAATGACCTTCTTGAGAGAACTGGAAAAAACCACCTTAAACTTCATATGGAAGCAAAAGAGAGCCCACATAGCCAAGTAAATTCTAAGTAAAAAGAACAAAGCGGGAGGCATCACATTACCGGACTTCAAAATATACTACAAGGCTACAGTAATCAAAACAGTGTGGTACTGGTACCAAAACAGAGATATAGACCAATGGAACAGAACAGAGGCCTCGGAGGCAACACCACACATCTACAACCATCTGATCTTTGACAAACCTGACAAAAACAAGCAATGGGGAAAGGAGTCTCTGTTTAATAAATGGTGTTGGGAAAACTGGCTAGCCATATGCAGAAAGCAGAAACTGGACCCCTTCCTGACACCTTACACTAAAATTAACTCCAGATGGATTAAAGACTTAAACATAAGACCTAACACCATAAAAACCCTAGAAGAAAACCTAGGCAAAACCATCCAAGACATAGGCATAGGCAAGGACTTAATGACCAAAACACCAAAAGCATTGGCAACAAAAGCCAAAATAGACAAATGAGACCTAATCAAACTCCACAGCTTCTGCACAGCAAAAGAAACAGTCATTAGAGTGAATCAGCAACCAACAGAATGGGAAAAAATTTTTGCAATCTACCCATCTGACAAAGGGCTAATATCCAGAATCTACAAAGAACTAAAACAGATTTACAAGAAAAAAACAAATAAGCCCATTGAAAAGTGGGAGAAGGATATGAACAGACACTTTACAAAAGAAGACATCGATGAGGCCAACAAACATATGAAAAAATGCTGATCATTGGTCATTAGAGAAATGCAAATCAAAAACTACATTGAAATACCATCTCATGCCAGTTAGAATGGTGATCATTAAAAAACCTGGAGACAACAGATGTTGGAGAGGATGTGGAGAAACAGGAAAACTTTTACACTGTTGGTGGGAGTGTAAATTAGTTCAACCATTGTGGAAGACAGTGTGGCGATTCCTCAAGGACCTAGAAATAGAAATTCTATTTGACCCAGCAATCCCATTACTGGGTATATATCCAAAGGATTATACATCGTTCTACTATAAGGACACGTGCACACGAATGTTCATTGCAGCACTGTTTACAATAGCAAAGACTTGGAACCAACCCAAATGCCCATCAGTGATAGACTGGACAGGGAAAATGTAGCACATACAAACCATAGAATACTATGCAGTCACAAAAAACGATGAGTTCGTGTCCTTTGTAGGGACATGGATGAACCTGGAAACTATCATTCTCAGCAAACTGACACAAAAACAGAAAATCAAACACCGCATGTTCTCATTCACAGGTGGGTGTTGAACAATGAGAACACATGGACACAGGGAGGGTAGCATCACACACTGGGGTCTGTCGGGGGAAAATAGGAGAGAGACAGTAGGGGGTGGGGAGTTGGGGAGAGATAGCATGGGGAGAAATGCCAGATATAGGTGATGGGGAGGAAGGCAGCAAATCACACTGCCATATGTGTACCTATGCAACAATCTTGCATTTTCTTCACATGTACCCCAAAACCTAAAATGCAATAAAGAAAAACCACTAACCAACAAAAACAAACAAACAAACAAAAAACATCAAAAGCAATTACAACAAAAGCACAAATTGATAAATGGGATCTAATTAAACTAATGAGTTTCTGCACAGCAAAAGAAACTATCAGAATGTACAGACAACCTACAGAATGGGAGAAAATTTTTGCAATCTAACCATCTGACAAAGGTCTAATATCCAGAATATACAAAGAACTTAAACAAATTTGCAAGAAAAAAAAACCCATTAAAAAGTGGGCAAAAGACACTTCTCAAAAGAAGATATTTATGCAGCCAACAAACATATGAAAACAAGCTCAACATCACTGGTCATTACAGAAATGTAATTCAAAACCACAAAGAGATACCATCTTATGCCAATCAGAATGGCGATTATTAAAAAGTCAAGAAACAACAGACACTAGTGAGGCTGCAGAGAAATAGAAATGGTTTTACATGGTTGGTGGGAATATAAATTAGTTCAACCATTGTGGAAGACAGTGTGGTGATTCCTCAAAGACCTAGAACCAGACATACCATACGACACAGCAATCTCATTACTGGGTATATACCAAAGGAGTATAAATCACTCTACTATAAAGGTACATGCACAGGTATGTCCATTGCAGCACTATTCACAATAGCAAAAACATGGAATCAACCTAAGTGCCCATCAATTATAATAAAGAAAATGTGGTACATATATACCATGGAATACTTTTTAGCCATAAAATGGAACAAGATCGGTTGGGTGTGGTGGCTCACACCTGTAATCCCAGCACTTTGGGAGGCTGAGGTGGGTGGATTACTTGACGTTGGGAATTCAAGACTAGACTGACCAACATGGAGAAACCCAATCTCTACTAAAAATACAAAAAAATTAGCCAGGTGTGGTGGTGCATGCCTGTAATCCCAGCTACTCGGGAGGCTGAGGCAGGAGAATCGCTTGAACCCGGGAGGCAGAGGTTGCAGTGAGCCGAGATGGCAACATTGTACTCCAGCCTGGGCAACAAGAGCAAAACTCCATCTCAAAAACAAAAAACAAACAAACAAAACAAAACAAAAACAAGATCATGTCCTTTACAGAGAAATGGAAGCCATTAGTGTCACCAAGCTAACAAAAAAACAGAAAACCAAGCACCGCATGTTCTCACTTGTAAGTGGGAGCTGAAAATGTGAACACATAGACACATGGTAGGGAGCAACACACACTGGGGCTTGTCGGGGGGCATGGGGGGACGGAGAGCATCAGGACAAACAGTTAATACATGCTGGGCTTAATACCTAGGTGACGGGTTGACAGGTGCAGCAAACCACCATAGCACACGTTTACCTATGTGACAAACCTGCACCTCCTGCACATGTACCCTGGAACTTAAAATAAAAATAGAACATATATAAAGAAAACATTAAAACTTACCCATAATCTTACCACCACAGAGATAATTACTTTAACACTGGGGTATATTCCTTCCCGATCTTTTTCTACTCTTTTTATATATGTAGATAAACATCCATCTTTTTTAAACAAAATATTACCTATTCTGCATGTAGTTTTATATGCTACTTTTTCCTTCTTTTGCTAAGCATTATTAATATCCTATATATATATTAAAATGAATGTACTTCTGTTTATGTTCATAGCATAGATTCCTAGAGGTGAAATTTCTGGCTCATTCAGATATAAATCAGAAGTCATGGTGTCAGAGGCATTTGAACCAGAGCAACTCCATCTTGAGTAGGGGCTGGGAAAAATGAGATTAAAACCTACTCGACTGCATTCCCAAATGGCTGGGCATTCTAAGTCACAGGATGAGATAGGATGTCAATATAAGATACAGATCATAAAGATCTTGCTGGTAAAAACAGGTTACAGTAAAGAAGCTGGCTAAATTCCACCAAAACCAACATGGCCACAAAAGTGACCTCTGGTTATCCTCACTGCTATACCCCACCAGTGCCATGACAGTTTACAAATGCCATCACAACATCAAAAAGTTACCCTATACGGTCTAAAATGAGGAGGCATAAATAATCCAGCCCTTGTTTAGCATATCATCAGGAAATAACCATCAAAATGGACAACCAGCAGCCCTTGGGGCTGCTCTGTCTATGGAGTAGCCATTTTTTCATTCCTTTACTTTCTTAATAAATCTGTTTTCACTTTACTCCGTGGACTCACCCTGAATTATTTCTTGCTCGAGATCCAAAAACCCTTTCTTGGGTTCTGGATCAGAATCCTTTTGCTGTAACAATGGCATGTTAACCTGAACCCAACTGCCCATACTAAAACCCCAACACATCATGGTTGGCTTATAACTTACTTGTTACATATGGCTATTTTAGAGGATTGTGTTATTATTATAGTAACAAAATATAAATGTCAAAGTTTTAAAATATTCACAAAACAAAAATATTAATGGCCTGCAAATATTCCTCTTTAAACCATCTAGAAGCATCTAAGAAAATACATACCTCTCCTTTGCAACAACAATACCTAGTAATTGATCTTCAAGTCCTTCTGGAGTAATCATGAAATTCAGCAAAGACACTTTTGTAGCCAGCTCTGGCATATAGTGTGGATTTCTCAGTTTTGTGGTGATATAAAATTTGAAATCAAAGGAATACTCAATAATGACCTCACCAAGTCTGATGTAATCAATGCCACCTAGATTTCAGAAAACAAATGCATAACAAATGAGTCAGTTACATAGCCCCTGACCCTATGTACTTATATGGCCTTGCCTAGGTTACAAATAAAGGATCCTGAAGTAATTTAAAACAGAAAACGGGGCAGGGCTTAGTGGCTCATGCCTATAATCCCGACACTTTGGGAGGCCAATGCGGGCAGATCACTTGTGGTGAGGAGTTTGACATCAGCCTGGCCAAAATGGTGAAACCCCGTCTCTACTAAAAATACTAAAAAAATTAGCTGAGTGTCATAGTGGCACATGCCCGTAATACCAGCTACTTTGGAAGCTGAGGAACAAGAATCACTTGAACTCAGAAGGCAGACATTGGCTGAGCGCGGTGGCTCACGCCTGTAATCCTAGCACTTTGGAAGGCTGAGGTGGGTGGATCACCTGAGGTCAGGAGTTCAAGACCAGCCTGGCCTTCATGGTAAAACCCCATCTTAAAAAAAAAAAAAAAGAAGGCAGACATTGCAGTGAGCTGAGATTACACCACTGCACTCCAGCCTGGGTGACAGAGCAAGACTTTGTCTCAAAATGATAATAACATATAGAAAACAGGAGTGGCAAAGGTCACAGACACAGCAAGTAAGCAATTATACAGCAGGACTCTTTCTGGGTTAATAAAGGACATTTTCCCTAGTTGTCATAGAGCTTTTTAAATGAAGATTTCTTTTGAGCTTTCTTCGTCAATTTTCAATCACGATTCTAAAATACATGTAAATGACTAAAGCTCTTAAAGGTAATAGTACTTGGCAGACACAAATTTTTATAAACAGAAAGATAGAAACATTGGACATTATTCACCTAAACTCGACTCGGGCCCATACGCACCATCACCATTCATGGCGGCTCATGTGGGCCTGAGTTGAGTTCAGGCGTGATCCCAGCACTGTGGGAGGCTGAGGCAGGAGGATCACTTGAGGCCTGAAGTTTGGCACCATGACTGTTCATAACAATAGATTTCTTGTGGTCAAAGGTCACAAGATAAAGGAATTTCAAGCTGGCTTCAACTTCTTTATGTTCTCTATAGAACAACAATCTAGATAACAGTGGTTAAGGCAATGAAGACAGGGCAAGGTATTTATCTTAGAATACCTGGCTAAGGTTCATTCCCGATAGCTTGTTCCAAATTTCCTTTCACGCATAACAATGACCCAGAAGTTCTGAGTTATTAACATTATTATTAAATTTATGTAGTAAGGCCTCTTTCATGCCTCAAGGATAATTCAATCATCTTTCAGATTAATTATAACTGCCTTTATACCTTGTTTAAAAGTTTGTCTAAGTAGTAAAGGCTCCAAAGATGGATCCAGTTCTTCACCAACATTTTCTAATAGAAGTGGATTTCCAAACTGAATACAGTTTTCCAATGTTCTCATATAGTCTGAATCTGATAGCTTAATAACACTAAGCTGATTTTCTTTTTCAGAGTTTTTGATCCACTTATTGGCTTGACCCTGGGGGTCAATCATTAAAGGCCTAGAATATAATAAGAAAAATTCTAAGAGGAAGACATAAACATTGAGATTTATTTAAAATTGTATAATTTAAATAATAAATATCACCATCAATCTGTACAAAGTATTTCACATACGTTATCTGGATTACTCTTTACAAAAGTCCTACGAGAAAAAAGTGAAAAGAAGTTTTTTTTTTCTTATTTTTCAAATGAAGAAATTCAGTCTCAGGAAGTACTCTGCCCAAGGTTCAACTAGTTCAGTGTTAGAAGTAGAACCTTGTCAATCTGTGAGCTCTGTTCTTCCCAATATAATATACTGACTTCATCGTAACTTTAGCACATGACATCTGTTAACATAATATGAAAATACTATAAAATGTTTGATAATCATTTAAAACAAGAGATCCACTAGCATATAAGGGATTTCCCCAGATCATGAGTAGAATCACAAACTGTGCCCAAGTTTAGGGTGGTGTAAATTTGAGATCTATTTAGGAGTTTTTTCTGTTAGTAAAGACTTTTATGTTCAAAAATATGTAATTCATGGATCAGATGTGTAAAATAGGATGTGCCTTTCTCTTCCTCATGGATGATCTGACTGTCCTAAGTTCCTCTTGTATTCAGTGCAGTACATTAAATTTTCTTTTAAAAATATAGCACAGAAAAGGAAGTTTTTGTCTCGTGTCACTTCAGCTTTCCCATTCTCTTTTATTCCAACAGCTTCTAGGGCTAAAATCCCCTTTCCCTATGAATAAACTCTTTAATTTACTGACATGTAACTGTGTTCTTTTAGTTTCTTTCTTTCCCCAAAGACAAAACTAGCTGACTGGAT
Source organism: Plecturocebus donacophilus (assembly GCA_004027715.1). Lineage (NCBI taxonomy): Eukaryota > Metazoa > Chordata > Mammalia > Primates > Pitheciidae > Plecturocebus > Plecturocebus donacophilus. The sequence goes on along the minus strand of PVKP010016194.1, from coordinate 41,264 downwards.
GTTTTCCTTCCTGGCTGTAATTGTGCTGAAATCCTACTTGAAGTACAAAAAGGTCCAGATAGTACTTAAAATCTACTTTTCCTACCACAGCAAAGACAGCAATGGCATTCTGCAAACAAGAAAGTTACTTTTTCATACAAGTTACCTAGTAATTAGACTAGTAGATGCTTTTAGTACCTTTCAAGCCCCTGTTTAAAGAAACATTATTTTCTTCCTTTCATGTCCTTATTATTGGAAAAACACAGTCTGTGTTCATTCCCTCACAAAATGTTAAAACACCTATAAATTAACATTCTAATGTTAATAAATGTTCTTGGTAATGCCTAAATGTTCTTGGTTATCCAATAATTAGAGATTCTTGTCTACTCCGAAAGAAATTTGACTCCTATTTAATATAACCTTATGTGAATACTGGAAAATTCGATTGTTGTGTCCATCATAGAAATAAGGCCAGGCCATGGTATTTGCATTCTAAGTATGCCTTACTCTAGGTCTGAAAATAATACTAGCCTACATTTGAGATTTTTGAGCAGTCTGAAGAAAGCAGCATTATTTATGCTCCTGACAGAGGTAGTAATTTTGAAGAAAATAAGCTTTGCTGTTAAGTAGCCAAAGCAATGTATAAACACTAAAAAAGAACACACTATTGTGCATTTTATTTTTTGCCTCCTACCTCTACGGAGGAGACACAGTATTTTCATCATGGTTAAAACAAAGCAAAATCAGAATTTAAGATGTAGATTAAAATGAGATATGCAAAGATAATTATAAAAAACTAACGTTTATCGAGCACTTATATGCTAAGTGTTTCCTCATAACATTTCTATGAGCTAAGTTATTTTCATTAACAGATGAGAAAACTGAGGTATTGAGAGGTCGAATACGTTACGAAAATCTCAGGACAGAAAGTGAGGAAAATTTGAAGCCAAATACCCTGACTCCAGAGTGTGAACTACTCTCAACCATTGCACAATATTATAAACAGACAAACTGTTAGAAATTATAAAGAGCAAGCACAATGATTAATTATAAACTATGGTCCCAACAGCACGACTGGCTAAAAATCCTTCTTCCTCCTAGTACTGATGGATAAAATATGACATTATTTTAAATGCAGTGGTTAATCGAGGCATGCATTTAAAAGACACATACATACATTCACACATATCTAATACATACATACAAAAAAAACACAGGTGCCAAAACAGATAAAACTAAAATCCAGAACAGTAAGTGTGTGAGCTAAACTGACAGCTGGACTTGGGTAGAGTGTGTTAGTCTGATAACCTAGAGGCTCACTGGGTCCATATGTGGGAGGAACTGAGACCTTTGCATAAAGCTGAAACTCACAAAAGGGCTAGTGAAGTCACTGATAGAAAAATTTCAACCCTGTGCGTAAAGAGGTAAGAAGGAAATGTTTTGATTCCTATCTCATACCTGGCTAGAAAAAAGTATCCCCTGAAAATGCGAATGTGTAGCTGTGGGTCTATATCTCATACAGGTTTAGGGTATAAATTTATACTATCTACATGACTGAGGAAACTCCAGGCTGGAAAATTAACATGTTTGTGGCCAGTAATAGTCCCAAGAATCCTGGAAGAAGTAAAAGCAAAACACACATTGCAGCTGAAAGAGGATTAGAAAGTTTACCCCTGCTGCCACTCCAGTGGTTCCCTAACTGAAGTTCAGTCTTTTTTATTCTTGGAAAGTATAACATATATAAATATCACAGACCAGAAAAATTTTAATGAAATGTATTCTTTTAACGTTTTAACATATACTCACAGTATTCATTTCTTACAAAATGTCTTGTTCTTTGATTTTAGGCTATTAACGGTAAACCACTTTTAAAATGTATTTGTATTTCTTAAGCATAGCATTTCATACTAAAAATCACTGAACTGTACAATTTAAAAGGGTAAATTTTATGGCACACAAATTGTTTCCCAGCAAAGCTGTTACAAATGATGGGAGGTGGGAGCACTATGGATGCCTGTAGTTCCGGCTACATCAGGAGGCTGAGGCAGGAGCACTGTTGGAGCCCGAGAGGTGAAGGCTGTCGTGGGCCACGATTGCACTACCACACTCCAGCCTAGGTGACAAAGTAAGACCCCATCTCAAAACACACATACACACACACACACACGTGCAAACACACCTGGATACATCAAACTGCTGAAAACTAAAGACAGAATAACTGGAAATTTTCCAGAGGAAAAAAAGACACATTACATAAAGAAGAACTTTTAAAGTAAGATTTAGAGTAGAATTCTCATCAGACTATATAGGTCAGAAGCAATTAAGTGACATCTTGAAAGACAAAAAAAAAAAAAAAAAACCCTGTCAATCCAGAATTATAAACTCGGCAAAGAAAAAAAAAATCTTTCAAAATGAAGATAAAATAAAGATTTTTTTTTTTCAGGGTTGGTTAATGGATACAGAAATATAGTTAAGTATATGATCCAGCATTTGATAATACAGCAGGTAACTATAATTAAAAATAGTTTATTGTATAGTTAAAAACTGCTAGAAGAATTAGAATATTACCAAGAAATTATTAATGTTTAAAGTGAACACCCCATTATCCTGATTTGATCACTGTACATGGAATAAATGTATTAAAATATCACACATATCCCTGAAATAGGTACAACTGTTACATATCAATTTAAAAAGAAAAAAAAGATTTTTTTTCAGACCGGAAAAAGAAAAAAGCTGAGTGAATTTGCTGCCAGTAGACCTGTTCACATGAAATGTTAAGGGACATTCTTCAGGCAGAAGAAATGTCAAATCAAATAGAAACATAAACAAACGGGTCCCAAAATGGGAAAAAGAGGAAGGTAAACATAAAAGACTTTTTTCTTATATTTAATCACTCTAAAATATAAATTATCATCTAAAGTAAAAATAAAAACAATGTATTATAGATTTATGGCATATGAAGTGAAATATATAACAGCACAAAAGACAGAGAGAGTAAAATTGTACTTTTGAAAGATTCTTACACTATATATATAATAAAACTATTTGAAGATATTCAGTAATAAACTAGAGATGGATGATACTATAAACACTAGCACAAACACTAAAAATAGGGAGTGTTTAACCAATAAGCCAATAGCGGACATAAAATAGAATCATAAAAAAAAATTCAATTAATCAAAATCCAACTAGAAAAAAAAAAGGAAAAAAGCACAAAGGAGACAAACAGAAAAGAACAAGATGGTAGATTTAAATCTAAATGTGTAAATAATTCCATTAAATGTTAATGATCAAATGACTGTGATTAAAAGCAGAAAGAAAAACGAAGTCATTTTAAGATCAATTCACAAGTCCTCACTAAAAGAAAGACTAAAGGGACAAAGCATTATAAATCAGTGAGGAAATAATGGATAACTCAACAAATAGTGCTGGAGTAAATGGCCATCATTATACAAATAAAATTATCTTTCATCATATCCAAAAATGCAAAAAGAAGGAAGTAAACACCAGAGTCCTAACTGTAAAAAGTACACTGCTATACCAGGTCATGACTCTTTCTGAGAACTACACTCCTGGCCTTTAATGCTCATGTGTGTTACTCTGGCTTGGCCCTCCCAGCTGTAAGTTACTAGACTTAAGGTGAATATTTGTCCCAAGCTAGACCAATCAGATGTTCTTCACAGGAATTAGAATTTGGGCTCAACGGTTATAGTTAATCTACATTACTCAACTGATGTGGGGTTTTTTGCTTGTTTATTCATGACGGAGTCTCACTCTGTCACCTAGGTTGGAGGACAGTGGTGCAATCTTGGCTCACTGCAACCTCCGCTTCCTGGCTTCAAGCAATTCTCATGCCTCAGCCTCCAGAGTAGCTGGGACTACAGGCACTTGCCACCATGCCTGGCTAATTTTTTTGTATTTTTAGTAAAGACAGGGTTTCACCATATTGGACAGGCTGGTCTCGAACTCTTGACCCTGCGATCCACCTGCTTCAGCCTCCCAAAGTGCTGGGATTACAGGTGTGAGCCACTGCACCTGGCCAATTGATGTGTTTATTTGAACTCTGGAATCAAGGCTTCCTTAGTGAATGACCATGTGTACAGATGAACAGAGTCAACATATCTTCAGAGATAGCCTAATGAAGCAGCTGTACAGAGAATAACACAGAAGATAAGTTCTACTGAGATAGAGTGAGAATGTGCGTGTGAGAGAGAAAACATGGATGAGAATTGCCGTCAGTACTAATGGTTTCTTATTTTCACCTTCCAGCAGTCTGGTGGCCCATCTTTTCTCTGAGAGTCCCTTAATATAGTTTAAGTGAGTAACCAAAAGAATGAAATCACAGATTATTATCCTGGGCCCAACTGGCAAGAAGTGGAGTCGTGGTTATAAGGATGGAGACTCATCCTTCAAAATTTACCCAGTGCATGCCCTGTTGACCAGCTAGTCCAAAAATAATAGGTAGAAAGGGTAACTTCATAGGAATGTCACTTTATTAAAAGTCAGCTTTCCGACAGAAATAACAGGTTGTTTTCTTTAAATTATATACGACCCCAAAACTTCTAGTTTCCCTGAATACCAGTTAGGGCTTATAGATAACACAACAGCATTTTCTTTCTTTTCGTTTTTGTTTTTGTTTTTGATGGAGTTTTGCTCTTGTTGCCCAGGCTGGAGTACAGTGGCATGATCTCGGCTCACTGCAACCTCTGCCTTCCAGGTTCAAGTGATTCTCCAGCCTCAGCCTCAGCCTCCCAAGTACCTGAGATTATAGGTGCCTGCCACCATGCCCAGCTAATTTTTTGTATTTTTAGTAGAGACAGCGTTTCACCATGCTGGCCAGGCAGGTCTTGAACTCCTGACCTCAGGTGGTCCACCTGCCTCGGCCTCCCAAAGTGCTGGGATTAGAGGTGTGAGCGACTGCGCCTGGCCCACAATAACATTTTCTAAACTGCAATTTAAAAAATTGAAATGATCACCCAACACATGGAAATGGGTTCTAAAACAGAATTAACAGAGTCAAAGGTCTAATATTCTGTTAAACAGAATGATCCCTGCTCTACCACAGAGCACAACATTTTTTAAACTGCAATTTAAAAAATCTGAATGATCGCCCAATACATGGAAATGGGTTCTAAAACAGAATTAACAGAGTCAAGTGTCCAATATTCTATTAAACAGAATGATCCCTGCTCTACCACAGAGCACATTTTTTAACAACTAAAATATATTCTTTTACAGATTATATTAAATTTTGCTTATTGCTTACGAGTTTCAACCTAAGTTTGCTCTCAAGTAAAGTTCTGAGTGCAAAAACAATATATGATTATATACATTCTTATTTTATTAAAACAATATTATCAATATAAATGAGAGTTGTTTTGAAGTTTTTAGAAGAATGTGCAAATAATATAAAACAAACAATAATTCAAACTTTCAGGATGTTAGATTTCCTTATATCTTTAATTAATCTCATCTAAAAAAAGACTGAAATTTCCATTATGATTTTAAAGGCAATGAGTGTGATATTCTATTCCTCAATTCACTCTAGCATAATAATTAAGAGCAGGGATTTGAAAGTTAGATTGCCTGGATTCAAATTCTGACTCTATCATTTATTTGCTAAGTTATCTTTACTAATTTAAAATTACTAAATATTCTGGGCCTCAGTTTCCTCATCTATAAAATGGGAGAATAATACTTAACTCATAGGACTTTGTGAAGATGTAGGGCACTTAGAATAGTACCTGATGAATCTAAGATCTCTGTAGTATCCACCACAGTATATTTAAGATACAGTCCCATGAAATGACTTTTAAAATTAGATGACAGCATCACTATATAACCATTATAGAAAACTATTTCTCAAAGGAAAGTAATTTTGCAAGTTTTTCAAAGTGATATAAATAAAAGGATAACAATAAAGACCAAGTTTTTATAGTTATCAGACTAACCATGATAGCAACTAAAAAAGGTACCCATGAAATGGCATATATTATCAAGTTACAGTATTTCGAAGATGGGTAGCAATACGTAGCTAAAATAAGTACATTGGATAGCTAGAAACTAGAAATTGCCCCAATGTCCATCAATAGGAGAATTCATAAAATGGAACTCAGCAACAAAAAACAGGAACAGATTACCAATGCATGCAATAACGTGGATAAATCTCAGAAAAAAAATATGCCAAAAGGAAGAAGAACATATACATTATGACTCCTTATATGAAATTCTAGAACTAATCCATACAAAAATAACCTATGGTGGGAAATAATCAGAACAATGATTTCCTGGGGTGGGAGGGGGGTAGGGATTTATTGGAATGGAACATAAGGAAACTTCCTGGTGGTAGTCATGTTTTGTATCTTGATAGAGATTTGGGTTACACTGGTGTATATCTTTGTTAGAACTCACTGAATGGTATATTTACGTTTTATGTATTTCATGTATGTAAAATTTTACCTCAAAAGAATAAAACATAAGCAAGTATTGAACTTTAGTTGATGATATCCATGCTGAAGTATTTAGAAGGAAGTATATCCATGTCTGCAATTTACATGGAAATGCATTTTAAAAGATGGGTTGATGGAGCAATAGAAGGAAGGATAGGTACATGATAAAGCAGCAAGAATATTAAAATGTTAATTGCAGATTCTCAGAGGTGGTAGTTATATTGGTACTTATGATAAAGTTCTTTAAACTTTTCTATATGTTTGAAAACTTTCAAATAAAACAATGGAGAAAATAAGTATTTTCTATTTCTTACCAACGCCTAGAATTGTTAACGATCACTCCGTTATCTATGGAAAACGTATCTGTTGGTAATCCAGCAATATTCCAAGCTCTAATTTTTACGGGATCACCCAGGGTTTTACTCAACAAGAACTCCTCTGAACACGGGATTTTTTTCTTCTGTAAGAAATAAACAAAAATCTGTTATCTGTCTTCTTAACTGAAATATTTGTTAAATTAAAATATCAGTTTAATTGTCACTAGGTATTATTTAGTAACTGTAAGAAACATAAAAAATAAAAGTTGAACTGTGGAAGTATTTTACTGATGAAACAAAATGCAAAAAAAGAAAGACCCCATGTTTTCAGTGATTTCTTTTCTGTCCTCATTATCGTCCTTTCCAAAAAATATCCCAAAACGTACTTTGGATGTTCTAAAACAAGATTTACAAAATATAAAACCACTACCTTGCACAACGTGCTCCAATCTTTTGTACATGTTTGTCGAAAGCCAGAAGTGAAAGCACCAAGGTAGGCTATTACTCCTGCTGATACTAAGACATCGCCAATTAAATTTTCATATGTTATCTGAAGGTCATCTGCAGCTTGAGCCCATCTGTGCCATCAACCAAAGGCAAAATAGATTTACAGCAGAGAATGATGAGAGACAGTAATCAAAAGGGCAAGGGCTTCCAGTCCAATTCTGTAACAAAAAGCTATAAAATTTTGGGCACCTGCTTATCTGTAAAACGAGGTTGGAACCCTTCTAGCTCTTACATGCTATAACACGTATCTATATTATGTGAATGACAATCTTCCTTTCATTATTAGAATATTAAGCATTTCTTACAGGACTTAGCCCTTCAGAAAAGGCAAAAAAACAACAAAAAAAACCTCACCAACATTTTACCTAAGAATTTTCTCTTAGATGATTTGGTCTAGTGGCTGTACTATTTGCTTCAGTATTTATTGTTAGACTGTAAAACATAGGAACATTTGTAATTCATTACCAAGAATTACATTTAAGCTGTATAGAAGCTGACATATGGCCAGGCATGGTGGCTCACGCCTGTAATCTCAGCACTTTGGGAGACCAAGGCGGGTGGATCACGAGGTCAGGAGTTTAAAACCAGGCTGGCCAACATGGTGAAACTCCGTCTCTACTAAAAATACAAAAATTAGCCAGGTGTGGTCGCAGGCTCCTGTAATTCCAGCTGCTCAGGAGACTGAGGCAGGAGAATCTCTTGAACCCGAGAGACAGAGGTTACAGTGAGCTGAGAACATGCCATTGCACCCCAGCTTGGGAGACAAGAGCAAGACTCTGTCTAAAAAAAAAGAAGCTGATATGCTATTACTAAGATTGATATTTTTTCCATTTAATAAAGCCCATACAATAAAAAAGTATATTCCCAAACTATCTAATCTGTACTACAAAGTCTTGTCAAAGACATTTTATTACCTTATCATGCTATTCATTCAACAAATAGAATAAATGAAATAGCCAGCTGTCTAAACCAAGTAAATATATTAGAATAAAGCTTACTGGTTTTGTTAGATCAAGCCAGTTATATCTTCTTTAACATAAAATTTAACCATTGAACCATGCATTCACTACTCCCCCCAAACATTTTATTACAAAAAATTTTGAACATACATAAAATTAGAAAGAATTGTACAACAAACAACTACATACTCACCACTTTGATTAAAAAATTGTTACCATTTGCCTTATTTGCCTTGTTTAAAAAAAAAAAATTGAAAGCAATTTGCAAACACCATTCTCAACATTGATATCTTTGTTTGGAGAAGCCTGGCCAGGTGTCTTCCAGAATGTCCCACATTCTCAACCAGCCATTGTAAAATCAGTAATCACAATAAATACCCAAAGAAGGTCACATATTCAAGGCTGACATTCTTAAATCTTGTTAAAACAAACAGAAATCTGACCTTGATTTTTCTCCACCCAGTCCTCCAATTAATTGTGAGGCTCTTTCAAGTTTCTTAGCACAGAGTTCCACCTGGTCTTCTAAAGCAGCCTTTTCCTCTGTTTTCTCAAGAAATGTCATTTGTAAATTTTCCAAATGATGTTCTACTTCTGCCAATTCTGCTCTCTTCTGATTCAAAAGCTCCATTGTCTTGGCTAAAGACTTCTGAGCTTCTGATAAACGAGCTTTCTTAGGAGCCACTACCTTTTTGGGAACAATATATGCAGATATGATGTGTACTATGTAAAATTGGCATCTATATAATTCCTCCTTTATAGATATTACGGATTAGAAATGCATAATAAATTACATAAACATTTTGCCTTAAATCTTCTGTTTTTACATACAAAATAAAATATAAATCTAGACTAGCAAATTGTCACCTATAAAACAGATAATTTATTCTCGGCTAACAAAATGTCAAAATATGTAGCAAAAATGTCACAAGATGTCTCAAAATAATGAGTAGGTGTCACTCAACTGCTGTCAAATAACAGAGAAAAACATGTAACATGAAATAATAAGTGTTTGTTTAAATACATGAATATGTTTTGGGTTTTTTTTTTCCTCGTTTCCAAGCTTGTGATTCTCTTCCCAGACTGGGGCTTACATTTGCCTCACCAGGATTACAGCTGTGATGGTGGAAATAAAAAGGAAGAAAACCGTGATGCTCAGTTTCATTAACCAAAACTGCATTTTCCTCAACAACTATCGAAAAGCCACACTTGACTGCAAGAAAAGGGATTTCCTCAAGTTGTTTTGTTATGCTCATCAGCCTATCAAGAATGCAGTTTAGCCATCTGGATCACTGAGCATCCTCCAAGCCCTTGGTACAAAGAATGTAGAAGATGACCAGAGAGTCTGTGCCTGTTAGAAAGCAGACAGACCTAACCCTTCCGGCAAATTGCCATGAATGAAGCAGAAGGCAAGGAGGGATGAGAAAGAGAGCAGCGTATCAGACACAAAATGCCCTGCTTTCTCTCCTCTGCGTTGGAATTACAAAAGAAAACGTGTTAAATAAGTAGCTAGAAAGCAGGAAGCTCTCTTTTCTACTTCAGACTTCAAAGAAGACATTGCTGCATATTTCCCTTCCATGCTTCTGTATCAACATGGGGCAGCTTGTATCAGAATTAAAATGGCAGTGTGGAGGTGTAGAGTGGGAAGGCAGGAAAAAGCCTGAGTGCCTTGTTTTCTCTGCTTTGTAAAAAGGTTCCACAGGATGCTACACATCCTGTGGAACACATGGAAATAAGGTGAGCTACCATGAGACTACTGTGTGAAGGGACAAGATGCTTAATGGAAGGACATTCTAAATAAAATTAGTTTTATTTCTTTAACAGGTTTATTCAGGTCTGCGCCCTTGAAACTAACGAAGTCTCCACTTCTCTATAGGTACATGTACATATATCATTTAGGACATTTAGGAAGACCTTCCCAATTATTACAGCTTGATCATTTATTGTATCTTCTGAGCTTGTTTTAAACACATGCTACCACATGTTTTCATCTACCTTGTTATTTATATTTCTTTATTCCCTGGGCAGAATTCTGCAAGCTACAAGAGCAAAGCCTTTGTTGCCCTGGTCTTCTGCTAGCCAAATTTACAAAATGCTCCTAATTATTCTCTGCTCTCCCAGAAATTTGGACCCAGGGTGTATTCAACGAAAGGTTCTATATCAATGCATGTTATTGTTTCAGGTGATCTATCCATGCTCTTCCTGTTAACTCTACTGGATCCCTTACTTCTGATTCTTTGAATCAACTTTTTAATCTGGCACTTTCCCTTTAATGTTTGAGATTTTTCTTTGCTTCTGCCTCATCAAACCTTAATTCCCCTTTGTCCTGGATCCTTAAGTTAGTAAATCCAGCTAATTCTACTCATCATCCCTGCTCCTTCATCACTACCACCCACATCAGCCCCAAACAGGTTATGTGATGCACAAATAATATTTTTGTCTACTAGGTATGCAATCAATATATGATGATATGCTACCACAGGACAAATTTTCTGTGGTCACTTGGAGAAACTTCTTAACTAGTAAATATAGGCACAGATTTTAATTCCTGAGAATATCTTTGTAGAAAACAGATGTGATAATCTTCAAAATACCTTTGCAACTCTGTCATACACTTCCATGGCCATGATCCACTTACACAGACCCTCAGCTGCAGAAGAAGCTTTAGCAACCTTAGGGGGATCAAATTCAGGGTTCGTTAAGTATTCACTACGAATCTTCTGCATAACAGTCACCTATATAACAAAGATTAAAGTTTTAAAATTTCAATATAGATCACATAATCGTCAGATGGAAAAAACTCATCTACGATAAAAACATTTGTATAAAAACGATGTTGGCTTTAAAAGCCAAAATAAGTATCTTGAGATAACTTAAAAATAAGCCTAATTGTAGCAGAAATATGTCACATTTATGAGCAAAATATGCAAATTTATTACAGATAATGGGGCAAAATATTTCTTCCAAAATTATCAAAAGACTTGTAAGTTTATTCTGGGTGCCATGGCTCACGCCTGTAATGCCAGCACTTTGGGAGGCCAACGCTGGCGCATCACTTGAGACCAGCCTAGCCAACATGGTGAAACTCCGCCTCTATTAAAAATAGAAAAATTAGCTGAGCATGGTGGCAGGTGCCTGTAATCCCAGCTACTCAAGAGGCTGAGGCAGGAGAATCGCTTCAATCCGAGAAGCAGAGGTTGCAGTGGGCCGAGATCACACCACTGCGCTCCAGCGTGGGCGACAGAGCGAAACTTCATCTGGAAAAAAAAAAAAAAAAGCCAGGTACAGTGGCTCATGCCTGGAATCCCAGCACTTTGGGAGGCCGAGGTGGGTGGATCACGAGGTCAGGAGATCCAGACCATCGTGGCCACCATGATGAAACCCTGTCTCTACTAAAATACAAAAAATTAGCCAGGGGTGGTGGTGGATGCCTGTAGTCCCAGCTACTCAGGAGGCTGAGGCAGGGGAATTGCTTGAACCTGGAGGATGAAGGTTATGGTAAGGAGAGATTGTGCCACTGCACTCCAGCCTGGCAACAGAGCAAGACTCCATCTCAAAAAAAAAAAAAAAAAAAGCTGTAAGATTAAAGAACAAAATGGAAACAAGGGAAAAGAACAATTAAACATTAACAAATAACAGTTTGGATAGAAAAGAATGTGCTATACTTTTTAGCTCTTACATAAATTTGTGTATCAGATTTTAATAAACTATTTTAAGAAGGCATATAGAAAACTCCTTCAAGTCAATAATATCCTAAAAGAGTAACTTATTAAATAATTTTTCAATTATCTGAAAGAGGAATGGTTTTAAACATTATGGGAGTTCATAGTATCATTAATAAATGTAGTTATCTCTTTATTGATTACCTTAATCCTAAAATGAACTATTTCTGTACATGTTGTAAACTACTGCATAATATTAAAGTTCTTATGTATCTTAGCCAAGTCACATTTATAGAAAAAAACTCAATGCAACTCACTGGAATGTTGTCTTTGTCATATTCTTTCAAATCTCTTAAAAAATTCATATCTCCCAGCAGTTTTTTGCTTGGTGCCCAGTAATCTAATACCTACAAATAAAATTTATAGAAATTTGTTAAATTTGCAGTTAAAAATGCCAGATGTAAAATTTTTCTTCTTGAAGTTTAAGAGACATTACCTAGAGAAACTAATCATATACTTACTTTCTTTTTTTTTTTTTTTTTTGAGATGGAGTCTTGCTCTGTCACCCAAGCTGAAGTGCAGTGGCACAATCTCAGCTCACTGCCTCCTGAGTTCAACTGATCAAGTGATTCTCCCACTTCAACCTGCCAAGTAGCTGGGACTACAGGCATCTGCCACCACACCTGGCTAATTATCATATTTTTAGTAGAGATGGGGTTTCACCATGTTGGTCAGGCTGGTCTCCAACTCCTGACCTCAAGTGATCTACCTGTCTCAACCTCCCAAAGTGCTGGGATTACAGGTGTGAGCCACTATGCCTAGCTTAGTCATATTTCAAAATATCAACTTACATCTTCTTGGAAATTAAGACTACTTTCCCCAAGAACATGTTGAACATAAAATATTTTTAAATAATGGAAATGTATTTATAGATTGAATTTGCTTTAAAAAAAGTAAACACTGAAAGGAAAAATGTGATTATTTCTTTTGAAAACTTAAGCAACTTGCATAAACACCATCACAATTTCATATAAGTAAATTTTTATTACTTCAAAATTTATTTTCCTTTATTCTTTGAGTCTTTCAAATAAGAAAGTAGCAAACTTTTCCTTAAAGACAAACTCCTCACTTACCTAGGCTCTCCAAGTGAAATTAAAGAAGAAATCAGAAGGCCAAAGACTGCACATTGCTCTGCCGACCACAGAGTAAAAGCGCATGCTACTTATGCTGGCAAAAGAGCTTAAATAACCAAACAAAAGTTCTTTTTTCTACTTCCAGAAGCCTGATAAGGAGGGAGGGAGGGAGGGAGGGAAGAAAGGAAGGAGGGAAGGAGGGAGGGAGTGTGTGTGTGTGTGTGTGTGTGTGTGTGTGTGTGTTGTAAATGAGACTAACTTAATAAGAGCCTATTTATTTTATTATCTCAATGGTCCCCCAACAAAAATTCCAATTCTTTAACTCAGGAATTTAAACCCAGGTATTACAAAAACCTGAAAAGGAAATAAGTCTGTAAATTCAGTTTAGAATGGATACTATGCCTTCCTTAAGGGATATATCATTGAATAATAATTGTAATAATAACAGCTAACATTTATTGTGCACTGATTGTTTGTGAGGCTTTCTTCCTAAGAACTTCATGTGTATTAACTAATCTCATCCTCACATTAGCTTTATGAGATAGATATTTTGAGTACCCTCTTTTTAATGTAATCCCATGCAGGTTAAATTCCTTGACCAAGGTCACACTGCTACTGGGGTCGTGGTTTCTGAATACAGACATTCTAACTCCCGAGCACATGCTTTTAGCAACTTCACTATACTGCTTAGCTCAGCAGATTTTTTGGAATACCCAGAAAGAATCTTAGTTGGAAAAGTACAGGTACCTCAGTGTTCATTTAGTTCCAAGCCCATGGTAGTGGAGAATTCTGCATAGCCAGAAAAGGAGATGGAAGCAACTAGAACCACATTTTTTTTTTTTTAGCTGCAGTCTCACTCTGTCACCTAGGCTGGAGTGCAGTGGTGCAATCTTGGCTCACTGCAACCTCTGCCTCCCAGGTTCAAGCAATTCTCTTGCCTCTGCCTCCTGAGTAGCTGGGATGACAGGTGCCCACCACTGTACCTGGCTAATTTTCGTATTTTTAGTAGAGATGGGGTTTCACCATGTTGGCCAGACTGGTCTGGAACCACGTTTTTTTGACACTACATTACCTTAGCTTTACCCTAGAATACATATAGACAATATCTGGAAAACAGTGTTTCTTCCCTAATTTGGGTAGTGTTAATATTTGATAACAGTTTCTGCTGACAAGTTCTGTGCATTCATGAATATAACTCAAATCTGTGTCAAGTTATTACCTTGCGTCCAGTCCCTGAAGGATCTGAAATTTTTTCTGGTTTTATATCTTTCATGACACAAACAGCAGCCATAACTAGTTTAACACCAGATGGAGGATTCTTCATTGATTTCACAATTGTAATGTCGGCTGGCTAAAAATAAACAAAAAACAAATAGGACATCTTCAGAATAGTTTACTTTTAAATAATGAAAAATTTTAAAGTAATGATGGGGAATAATAAAAGCACCCTTTTCTATTTGAAATCAAAGAATTTTTTTGGCTTTATGTGGTTATGAAAGAATTAGCAAAAGAGAATTCAGTACAGATTAAAATTAATGGTTCTCAAATGTTGGGAGGGGTTGGTCAAAGATGCTTATGAGAATATAATGGCAGCTATAAACTCACCAGAAAATATAATTTTTTACATATACAATCACATACCACACACATACATAGAACCTAGTTTAACAATCCTAACTTAGACAAAGACTTAATTCTGTATTTGCTTATATGTATTAGCTGTATTGAAGAAGATGAAAGAAGAGGTAGATCCCAATTCCAAACCTATTTTCTAAAAAGGTATATATTGTTATGACAGATAGAAAGATTCACTTATCCATTCCAATATATTTCTGACATTTCTTGCAATGATGTAAATGTTGGAAAGCTAACAACTATTTATCTTAGGTTTTCATGCTACTAGAGTTCTGTGTGAGAATTAGGTTCCAGATCACTTGAGTGATACTAGAATTCAGACAATAAATGGGGAGAGTGGTAGGGTCTGAGACATCCATTGTGACAATATAGATTATAGTGGAAGTTACATGGCACCATAGGAAGGCTCTGTAGGCTTCCTACTCAGAGGGACAGCTGCTCTGGTAGGCCATTTCTGCATTGTGGCTTTGTGAGTTATTCCCGGAAGCTTAGCCAAGGATCTGATTCTTTTACCTCTTCCAACAATTCTGTAATCCATTTATAAAATTCCCTGAAGAATCCTTGTCCGCTTATGCTAACTACAGTCAACTCCCTTCTCTGCAACTGAACTCTAACTCAGGTCATATAGCATTTGATACCAGGAAGGGTACAAGCAACAGACTCTCAATGAAAGGGGAACCTAATATTAATGATCTAATTGGTGAGAGTTTGAAAGAATCCTGTATCAGGGAATCCTGTATCAGGGGAGGGAGTGCTGAAAGTTCATGGAACATAGAAATCACTTAAATTAATGCTCACGGTCACCTAGAATAGAGTGCTTCTTGAAAGAAGGCTTTGTCCAATTAAGTAGCTGCTGTAATAAATCTCTAAGGAGAGAATGTAGAAAGATCACAGGGTAATAAACGACTCTTCGATGTGCCAGAAATTAGCCAACCATGGTGGCATGTGACTGTAGTTCTAGCTACTCAGGAAGCGAGGAGGATCAGTGAGCGAGGAGGATCACTTTAGCCCAAAAGTTTCAGGTTGTGGTGAGCTATGACCACATCACTGCACTCCAACCTGGATGACAGACTGAGACCGTCTCAAAAAAAAAAAAAAAGTACCTGAGAGCGTAAAGAAAGAAAATAATAAGCTCAGAGTTTTAAATTACTGCTTCACAGCACATTGAGAGCACTAGGAAATTTCTATAAATGCCCTAAAATAATCTCTTATTTTATAACTGAAGGGCTGATGTTACTGAAAATCAGATAGAGTTTGATCCTGTGAGGTGCTGAATTACCCATAGGTTGAGTTTACAGTCTTGGGAGGTATGTTACATGAAAGAAAGTTAGAGTGCTGATTATGAAAAAAGGCAAAGAATGGAGCCTGAATATACTGTTGACCCCCTAGTCAACAGATGCTCTCTCTCTGTACTTGGTGCATTTGTTCTGGTCTTGCCTAAAGATCTGTAAAAAAATTATGTACAACATAATGTGGTACAGATAGGTGCCACTCACAGCTGTATTGGAAATGGCCTTTAAGTTTTTTCTGTGTATGCAGGTCCAGGAGGCTGCAGGAGGCTAGCTCCATACTCTACTTAACACATGCCTGCTGGTCCATGTACAGAACCACTTTGGCCTCCTGGAGTCTGTTCATCTCATTCCCACTAGAATATCCTGAACGAAAATTATAAATAATATATAGAAAGCAAAAATAGGCCAGGCATGGCAGCTTACGCCTGTAAACCCAGCACTTTGGGAGGCTAACGTGGGAGAATCCCTTGAGCCCAGGAGTTTGAGACCAACCTGGGCAACAGAGGGTGACCCTGTCTCTACAAAAAAAAAAAAAGTTTAAAAAGATTAGCCAGGCATAGTGATGTGTGTCTGTGGTCCTAGCTGCTCAGGAGGCTAATGTAGGTGGATCATTTGAACCCAGGAGATGGAGGAGGCTGCAGTGAGCCATGACTGCACTATTGCTCTCCAGCTGGGTCAACAAAGTGAGACTATCTCAAAAAAAAAAAAAAGCAAAAATATAAAACAACAATATATCAAAGGCAAACTGTTAAGCGGAAAGTTTCATTTGACTGTACAAAAACAAGATAATACCACCCACTGAAATACAGCCATATCTAATAAGCCAAATACCCATATTTAGTTTCCCTTGGTTGATGAAATACAAAGTAGCTAATTCAAATACTTACCTTAAGTGTATCCAGTGCAGACAGAGCTGCTTCCAAGGCTGGAATCGCCTCAGCGAGGTCACTTTCACACTCATTTTTCAGAGCTTGGGCTTCCTCTGCTTTCCCACTGGCTATCTCTTCATCCAGTTTCACAAACTGTCTTTTCGCTTCCACTTGTACAGACTCTGTCTCAATAATCTAAAGAAGTGAAAGATAAAGACAATTTCTCAAACACCCTACTGTTTTCTCAATTCTAGACTAAAGAATATTTGAAAATTAGGGAGTCTAACATCATTGTGAAAGATAGAAGGGTTGATAATAAAATGAGGAGAAATACATATACATGTGAACTAATTTAGAAATGGTCTTCACAAATTCCTTCAAAAAAGACAGAACCCACATTGGACCCAGTAAGACAGCCAGTCCATAGAAAAGAGGAGAGTCTCTGAAGTTTAGTGGCAAAAAATTAACCCTTATTTTCAAGGCTAATTTTACATATTTCAATCGTCCTTTGACATCAAAAACATTCAGGATACTCTACCTGCATCATATTTGCATTTTCAATTTTAGCTTCCTCCAATTTGGGCTGTAATTCAACAAGCTCCATTTGCATTTCACCAACCTAAAGCGACAGTTTATAATATGATTAGGTTTCCACTGCTATAACTGCTATGGAAATCAAATGCAGAAAATAGAAATTTAAATGTATCCATAAAAGTATTGGAGCAGAAAATCTCAACTTTTTCTTCTAGTTCTTTGCATGATGAACAAAACTATGAAAGTGTGGGCCAGTTTTCTTCACAACAGACTTCAGTAGGAGAATGCAGTTGCCATGAAAGAAATGTAGATTGAAAACAAAGCAGCATCTCAGATTATTCCTGTTATAATATGTGCATGACATATGATAAAAGATCAACCAACCTCCATTACTTATATTGAACTAACACTAATAAGTATTACTAGCACTTGACTCATTCAAAAAACCACAAATCTCATATTTAGTCAGCTTTTACAATAAAAAGCGACCTAGAGTTATATTCTCTTAAATGGCAAAAAATTAATTAAAAATAAAACGAGATATTTCAGTCTGTGTGGTCTGGCCAACTTATTGAACTTCTGTAAAACCTACTGTACTCATTTGTAAAATGAAGATCATTAAAAGTGTCTACCTTACAGAGTTGTTATGAAGAATTACTGAAGGAATAGATATGAAATACATAACGAAGAGCCTGGCATATCACATATTCTCAATAAGTTATAGCTTGTATTATTATTTCTTATACTTCTCAGTATATATTACCATTTTGAGCAGCTCATCACATATACCTGAGACTCAGCAAAAGCTAATTTGTCAAGCCCATTGACGTATTGTTGTTTTGCTTCCATGACAGCTTGTCGCTTCTTTGTCAAAAGCTGTCGAAATGAGCCAATGAGTTCAAGATAAGAAGTAGCAGTAACATAGTTATGTCGTCCTAACTCATGCAAGAACCTAAAAGAGAGGCAGATAACATAGCTCACCATAAGTTATGGATTTTACAAAAAAGGTAAATTCAACATACCATTAATAAACATTTAAGAATAAAAATTAAATTTTATACAGAAGCTACTGAGTACTTGAACATTGTAAGACTCTAGAATCCTATATATTACCACATTCTAATTTCTTGTCTGTAAAATATCAACTAGTGGTGATATATTAAAAAGGCACAAATCAAGTGAGATCCTATCTTTAAAAAAAAATACAAATCAACAAATGTCTATAAAAGATGAACTACAGCAAGAAAGAATCTGGCTATTTCACATTTCATAAGCCGGGAGGATCCAACTTGGTAACAGACCCAAGATATCATGTAAACCAGGTAAGTGCAGTAGGAAAGGGGACTGCAAATAAGGTAGCAAATACATGTGAACTAATTTGGAAATGGGCTTCACAAATCCCTTCACTGTCATTTTAAAATTTACTAATATTAACCTTTCTGAAAGATCCACAATGGAGGTGTGAAAATGTTTACAGATTGGAACTATCTCTTGTCGTTGAACCTCAGTAAGCTCCAGTGTTTCTAAGAATTTCACAGCTACACGTTCAAGAGCATCTTCAGGCCATGGCTAAAAATAAGGAAAAGAAAAACTCTTGAAATTTAAGATGAATAGTAGTCCCACTCCAGCTCCATAAGTTAATGCATAATAAGTTACATGACTTCCTATGAGAGAATAATTTGGTGTTGAGAAAATTAAAACTTCAATGAAGAAAGCAGAATTAGAGGGACTAAGCAGAATTAGGGTCTGAAAGACCTAATATTCTTATATATTAAAATAAAAATAGGATAATATACAGGAAGGATCAATGAAATTTTATTTATCAAAGAAATATTATACTACCTTCCCAACTCTTCCTCTTGTATGTCTAGCAGACATCACAAATTTATCATGCCAGTTGCCCACCCGGTATCTACTAGCCCCTTCTTCTTTAGGACTCCAATTTTATTCTAGAGAGCAGTATACCCAGCTAAAAGACTAAATTTCCTAGACTCCCTTGGAATTCAGAATGGCCAATGACACATAAGCAGTTTGGGTGAGGACCTCAGGGAAGACTTTTTAGAGAGTTACATAGAGCTTAGATGTCCTTTTTGTGGCCTACTTTTTTTCTTCTACTTGTTTGGTACACAGTTGTGAACAATGGCACTCCAGCACCCACCTTCGGCCCTAAGTTACTTTGAGAATGGAAATCGCATGCCAAGGATAGAAAGCAGAACTTGGGATCCTCATGACTTTGTTAAGCCACAAAAGCCCCACGCTGCTTACCTTTAGATTTTTTTTCATATGAGAGTTAAAAAACCCTATGTGTGGCCAGGCGCGGTGGCTCACGCCTGCAATCCCAGCACTCTGGGAGGCTGAGGCGGGCAGATCACGAGGTCAGGAGATTGAGACTATCCTGGCCAACATGGTGAAACCCTGTCTCTACCAAAGATACAAAAATCAGCTGGGCGTGGTGGCGCATGCCTGTAGTCTCAGCTATGTGGGAGGCTGAGGCAGGAGCATCGCTTGAACCCGGGAGGTGGAGACTGCAGTGAGCTGAGGTCACGCCACTGCACTCCAGCCTGGCGACAGGGTGAGAGTCTGTCTCAAAAACGGTAACAACAGAAACAAAAACTCTGTATGTTTAGTTTGGGTTTCTGTTATTGTTATCAATTTCTGATATAATGTCCAAAGCTGATTTTTAAATTTTCTTCCCCACACATTTGCTTCCTATCCAGTCCTCTCCATCTTAGTGAAAGGGTTCCTTCCCTGGCTTTCCTGGAATATACCAAGCATGCTCCTACCTCTGGGCCTTTGGATGTGCTTTCCCCTCTGACTAGAACCCTCTTCCCTCAGACCTCCATATGGTTCATGTTCTCACTTCCTTCATATCCAAACTCATATATTGACTTACCAGGAAGGCCTTCCCAGAGCACTCTTCATAAAACAGCATTCCTCCCCTCACTACTCTGTCTTTCACACTGAGTTTTCTTCACTTACGAATACCTGGCATATCATTAATCTTTATTTGCTCACTATTTTCCAGGTTTCCTTCCATTTAGTTTCGATAAGATGCTTGTAATTTTTTTCCTTTGTAACAGACAATATACATTTTAAGAACAATTTTTTTTTGGTGTCTAGCCCTACATCCTAGTAAAATCCAAATGTTTTTGGTTCAAGTACTCCATTAGTCAAAAGTTTTAAGCACATACTGCCAGCGTATGGCATTTTTAAATTCATAGATTATTATATTCATGTGATCCAATTGTACCAATATATATTTTAAATCTAAAAGACTTCTAAAGATCTATTAAGTTTAGTGAAATTTTATAAAATGCCAGGTTAAATGTCATATAACTTACATATCATTAAAAAACATTATAAAGGCTTATCTTCGTGTTCTGGGTGCTTCATTTTTAATCATCTTGCTAATAATCATAGATATTTAATTACTATCTGTAGCAGTTAGAATATCTGTGACTAAAAAGGCAGAAAACCAGTCTTACTATATCTTAAAAGAGGATGCATATTTGTTATAGAGTAATACCCAGAAGCAGGGAATTTCTAGGGTTGTTTCATTTAGAAGCTCAACCATATCATCAAGTATTCACATTCTTTCCATCTTTTTGTTCCTTTTCTCAGTACACTTGATTTCATCCTTGGACTTACCCCATTATGGTGAAATGATGACTGTTGCAGCTATGGGCATCACAAAAAAGGTCCTTTTCCTACCATGTAACACCTTTTACAGTGAAAATACTTTCTTTCCCCAAAGCTCTCTAGCAGATTTTACCTCAGGACCCATTGGCAAGGAATGGTTCATACATGGGCCCAGGCATCAAACAATTACTAGCAAGAGAAATTAGAGCACCAATATTGATTTAGGGCCAGGCACAATGGCTCATGCCTGAATCCCAGCACTTTGGGAGGCCGAGGTGGGAGACAAGCCAGGGCAACATAGAGAAACCCTGTCTCTATTAAAAAAAATAAATTAAAAATGAGCTGGGTGTGGTGGCATATACCTATAGTCCCAGCTACTCAGGAGGCTGAGGTAGGAGCATTGCTGGAGCCCAGGAGGCGGAGGTTGCAGTGAGCTGTGATTGCACCAGTGCACTCTAGCCTAGGTGACAGAGATCCCGTCTCAAAAAAATAAAAAAATAAAAATAATAAATACACACACACACGGGGAGGCGGGAAGAGAGAGAGAGAGAGAGAGAGAGAGAGAGAGAGAGAGATTGAGAGAGAGACTAAGACCAACCATGATTCAATCCTTCTAATACATAGCTACATGGAGGGTGATTTCCCAAACAAAACTAGAATGCAATTGATAATAAATAGGCAAAAAAGAATAAAACAAATTAGTATCAGAAACTAATTTTTTAAAAAAATTACCCAGGGTCAATGGATAGTTTACATTCTATTGGGCATAAAACAATTAAATAGAAGGTACCATGAGCTACAGTTCTGAAAAGTATGAATACCAAATGGTTTTACACAGGCAGTGACAGTCTGTCTTAGGTGAGGCAGTGGCCTTCATCATTTGCTTCCAGCATGACTGAAATTGCTCCCCAATTGGTTTTCCTGTCTCTTGTTTTGCCCTACTCCAATTCACCCACCACACAGCTTCCAGTTGTTTTGTTTTTTTTCCTAAATGCAGATTATTTTAAAATATGTTAATTCTACTGTAATGTCTCTGTTATAAAACCAAATTCCTAGAAATACCTTGCCAATCCCAATACCTTGCAAGGTTTTCCCAGGAATTTGGTTTTATACCAGAGACATCAACTGCTGCTGCCCTTAATGCCAGTCAGCTATACCAAATAATTTTCAGTAGGGTAGATGAGCCATTCTTTCCCCACCCTTCTCCTTTTCCACATACTATCCTCTAATAACAGTTCATTTTATTATGTCAACTTGACTTGGCCATGAGGTTTTCAGATATTTGGTCAAACATGATTCTGGGTGTTTCTGTGAGGGTGTTTTTACATGAGTTCAACATTTAAATCAATAGACTAGGTAAAGCAGACTGCCCTCTCTAATGTCAGTGAGCTGCATCCAACTGGCCTGTCCAACTTTGTTTAATCCAGCGCAACAAAAATGCTGACCCTTCCCCAAATTCCTCCTGTATGACTGCCTTCAAGCTGGGACATTGTTTTTTTCCCTCACTTCAGACTTGGACTGAATTGGCTCTTCCTGGCTGCCGAGCCTGCCGGCCTTCAGACTAGAACTGCACCACTGGCTTTCCTGAGTTTCCACCTGCCAATTGCAGATCTTGGGACTTTTTAGGCTTCATAATCATATAAGCCAATTCCTCATAATAAATTTCCTTACATATAAATTTCCTATTGATTCCTAATACACTCTCCCTCTAACTAATTCATCTTCATGCTTCAGAAATTCACTGTCTTCATATATATACCCTTTGCACATCAACATTATGGCTCTCTTATATGATCATGATTGCTGACTGCTTTTTCTGTCTTCCAGTCTACAGTGTAAGCTCCTTGTGAGGATCATGCAGTCTTAGCAGTCTCTGGTGCCAAACATTATTCCTGTCATTACAGTAAGTGATCAAGAAACACTTGCTGAATGTATATTAATAAAGTTTCTCAACTATTTCAGTAAAATTCCTTTTTTAAAAAATCACTTGTTCACAAAGAATAAATCATTTCAGTAAAATTCCAAAGGAGTTAGTTGCCTCCCCCTCCAACCAAGAAAAATTACAAACCTGAAACCAATCAATGGTACAGCAGTTGATGAGGGATGGAAACTGTCTCAACCGATTTCGAAAGGCATCTCCAATGGGGCTAAAGGCCACTACTACATGAAGATTATCTTTGCAGCGATTCACAAAGAAAGCAAACAGGGCTAAGGGACTGAGTTCATCATGTTTATTGCCAGCTTGAGCTACTGGGCGAACACCCTAGGGAATATCAGAAAATAAAAACTTTGTACATAAAAATAGATAAGCTGGTAATGAGATTAGTGGATATTAGAAGATGAAGAAGTTTTACTGCTCCCTGTAAATATCTGTAAAATTTTGGTTTTATATCAATAGAATGGCTTTGACATAGTCTGTAGTTAGAAAACCTCTTCCAACTCCAAAATTCTGTAATTTAAAAACAAGTACCTGCCAAGAATTTACCTTATAAAGAAAATCATAAAAGTTCACCAAGATGTGTATGTATAGAAATATAATTTAACATTGTTTTTAAGAGAAAAAAATGTATACAGCTGAATTATCAATCAGTAAGGAACTGGTTATAAATGTAAAACATCCACATATTAGCATTTTATGTAACTGTTAAAAATAATAAAGCGATATCTCATGCTGGAATCCCAGCTACTTGGGAGGCTGAGGTAAGAGAATCACTTGAGCCCCGGAGTTTGAAGCTGCAGTGAGCTATGATTGCACCACTGCACTCCAGCCTGGGTGACAGCAGTGAGACTTCATCTCTAGTGAAAAAACAAACAAAACAAAAATAAAAAACCACAAAAATAAAACACATACTCAGTGTATTTTGTGCTACAGGAAGATAAAATAACTAAAAAAAAGTTTTGCAACAGTATGTAGAACATGATCCTGTTTAAAAAATACAGATGTGTATAAAATGGCAAATATAAACCAGAAACAGTGAAGCAATGGAAAAGTTTAACAGCAAAGTGATGGGAAGAAAAGATAAATAGCTAAAGCAGCAGGAAAGTCTAGCAAAGCTTATCAAATTCCATTTCCCAAAGGTAACTATTCCTTGGATGGGCAAACAGAGGATGTATTTCTCATATAAACCAGAAGAATACTACTACTAATTCGCAGCCTTGATTACATCTGACATATCCCAGATAAAAGTAAAGAACATGAGTTTTTCTCCCCCCTCTTTTCTCCTTCCACACTCCAGACCATGAACTGGTAATGCACCATTTACTGAGAGCTATGTAAGTGCCTAATACTACATAAGCGCTTTATTTTGTTTGATTCTCAGACCTCACAATAACCCCATGTAGGAAGAACTCTTATCTGTGCTGAAATTTCATGGAAGAGAAAAGCAGAGTACTTGAAAGTGTGAGTCCATTTCACTCCAGATGTTATGGCTGCAGGTTGAGAATTAAATATCCAGCTATGAGAGATATATTTTGTGGGTAAAAGTGGTTATGGTAATGAGAAAGCGTGACATTACTTTCATCTTACAAATGAGGGTTAAAGTATGTGACAGTAGTGGACACTTCATGATGGTATTTTTTGTCAAACCACAAACAAGACTTTCAGATGTATCAGAACCATAAGACGTTTTATTAAAACTTTTGAAAAATGTACTAACCAGTGGTAAAACATAAAGACTAATAAAGGAGCATTAAAATCATGTTTTCTTATATCAACGTAACCTTAAGAGATGATTTAAAAATTTCTAATCACTCACAAAACATGCTAAATAACATTAAACAGATGAAACAAACTGCCATTATTATGAAGATAGGAATTATAAAATAAAAATTATGTCTTACAACTATGGTAGAAGCAATTTAAAATTCACCAAATGATGACATATTAAACTAATATACTTTAAATTTTTAATTACCAAAATCATAAGTACAAACTATCTTTATGCTCAAGAGCAGATAAGACATTTCAAGAAATAAAGTTTCTGTGCTAGGAGCATCACTTCCCCAAAAGCACTTACCTCCATCACTTCTTGTTTCTCATCTGCTGCAAAAATGTTGGGCACTTCTCCAGTATTGAGAACACTGTCAATATCCTCTAAAAAAGTTTCCTCTTTAATCTGAGTGTCTGTGATGAGAAAGACCGTCTTCTGGCCCTTCATGCCCACATTCCTTAACAGACCCTTAAAATAAAAATGTACTTATAAACAGAACATGGTAGACATCTGTTAGTTTTGATTTCCTTCACTTTTCCCTTCTTTTGATAACCGCACTTTGTTTTTAGGGTGGTACCTCTCCCCACTTCTAGTGGGGCTGTCAATCGGGGCCTCCATTGCTTCTATCCCCTAGGTGGGAAATCCAGACTGGTCAGAGTTTCCCCAAACCCCTAGACATAATCACTGATTCAGAGGAAGGCATAGGATTTAAGCAGGGCCCAAGTCACAGTCTTACTTCAGGGACTGAGATGGACTTGAAACAGAAAGAGTCCTGGCTGTTCTGAGATGGAATATATAAAGGCCAGTAATCTAAATTACTTGGAGCTAACTGCCTCATGGAATGAGCCTGCTGGAGAAGGAAGCCAAATGGAGCAGAATTGTGTCAGGAGATAAAAAGAGTAACTACTAAGGACATAATCTGAGATCCCAAATTCAGCTACGTCAAAAGCCTATCTACCTCTAGACACTTCAGTGTAGACAGCCTAGGGTTTTTTGTGGAGGGGTCAACTGCAACCCAAATTCCTAATGTAAGATATGGGCTCAGTAGTGTGCTGAAGTTGACTTGTACAGGCTTGTTAGAACTGACTGTTAAAATTTCAGGAACTTGTCAGAAGTTTGTAAAACATAGCCAGGATTTAAAAGTTGAATTACATAAACTTACAATTACATAAAAATATAGTTACATTTAAAAGGGAGGTATATGCTTAAATTTCATCATGTCCTGTTTTACTACATTATTAGTATCTATGCTCTAGAAAGTTTTTCAATCTATTTTATCAACACAGTTAAATCCCATGTAATCGTGTTCTACACACAACTCTTTTCAATTCTGTTCTCAGTGACATCATGTTGGGAGCTTCAAATCAGCCATGGTGGAAGTTTTTACAACATGGAAATTGGAAAATCTACCATCAGAGGCTCCCTCTCACCCCCAGTCTTGGAAATCTGGTTTTTAAACATTTGTCAGCATACAGACTGGCTATAGTTCACAGTGAAAATAGCATTACAACTTCTGTAAGTTATTTTTAAAACCAACCTTCTCAATTGTAAAATCATACATTTTAAATCATTAAATATTAATATTTTCAACTCCTTAAAATAAATGGTGTATTTTTATATTGTACACAACTATGTCCTTTTTCCATTAAAGCCATCTTCCAATATGAAGACTGTTTTATTCTTAGAAATAATTTTCTGTCATCAAAACTAGGGAGTCTAGTTTCTAAAGCACTATTGTATCAAAACATATCAGGCCTGTAATTATTACTATTATATCAAAACAAATATTAGATTGGATGCAGTGGCTCACCCCTGTAATCTGACCACTTTGGAAGGCTGAGGCAGGAGGATTACTTGAGCCCAGGAGATTGAGAGCAGCCTGGGCAACATAGTGAGATCCCATCTCTAAAAAAAAAAAAAAAAAAAGTTAGCCAGGCATGGTGAAACATGCCTGTAGTCCCACAGGCAGCTACTAGGGAGGCTGAGGTGAGAGGACTGCTTGAGCCTGGGAGGTTCAGGCTGCAGTGAGCTATGATGATCATGCCACTGCACTCCAGCTAGGGTGACAAAATGAGACATCTCTACAAAAAAATTTTTTTTAATTTAAAATAAACTTTACAATACAATATAAACAAACACATTTAACTTATTGTCATGAGTCTCATTTTAATTTTTTTTTTTTTTTTTTTTTTTTGAGACAGAGTCTTGCTCTATCACCAGGCTGGAGTGCATGATCTCAGCTCACTGCAACCTCTGCCTCCTGGGTTCTAGTGATTTTCCTGCCTCCACCTTCTGAGTAGCTGGGACTACAGGTGCATTCCACTACAAGCTATTCTCCTGCCTCAGCCTCCGGAGTAGGTGGGATTACAGGTCATTCCACCATGCTCAGCTAATTTTTGTATTTTTAGTAGAGACAGGGTTTCACCATGTTGGCCAGGCTGGTCTTGGACTCCTGACCTCAGGTGATTCACTTGCTTCAGCCTTCCCAAAGTTCTGTTATTACAGGCATGAGCCACTGGGTGTGGCCACATCATTGTATTTAAATGTTATGTTTTAACATACAATGTATAAAACTGTTTCCAAGTAGGAAAACAGAATTAACATTTAAGAATATTGGCAAGATGCAATGGCTCATGCTTGTAATGTCAGCACTTTGGGAGGCCGAGGCGGGTGGATCACTTGAGGTAGAGTTCAAGATCAATCTGGCCAACATGGTGAAACCCGTCTTTACTAAAAATACAGAAAAAATAATTAGCCAGCCATGGTGGTGGGCACCTATAATTCCAGCTACTAGGGAGGTTGAGGCAGGAGAATCACTTGAATTCAGCGGGTGAAGGCTGCAGTGAGCCAAGATTGTAACATTGCACTCCAGCCTGGGCAACAGAGTGAGACTCTGTCTCAAAAAATATATATATTAATTATATGCCAGTAATATTATTAAAATCCTTACATACATTACATAATTTAACCAAAACGACCTAGGAAATAGGTGGTATTACCCAAGTTTTACAAATGAAGAATCTAGAAAGTGATATCAGCAAGATAATGGTCTAGGAAGCTCTAGACCCTTGCTCTCCCCTGAAGACACTGAATTAGCAATATACAGAACACAGTTACCTTTGTGAGAACTTTAGAAACTAGTTAAGTGGTTGCAGCACCCAGCAAAGAGCACCAACAAGAGAAGGGACTGTTCCCAGAAAAGACAATACCTCAAATTTTTCTCACTCTAGCCCCTCCCCCAACTGCACATAGTGTGGGGAGATCCAGAGAACACCATTCAAGTCCTGGCTCCTTCCTTGGGACAGAAGAAATATAGTTGAACTTGAGCCCAGCATACTGGCTTGTGTGAGGGCTTTTTCACCTGCCTTTGAGTGCTGACAGGAACAATGGTCTATTTTGGATACCAGGTTGTAGGCCACTGAAAAAGAGGCGAGTTCCCTGGTGGGTTAGAGCAGCAGAGGCTGCAGGTCTATAGGCAGGCACCAGAAGGAGGAAGAGATCAAGGGCAAAGGAGTACAACTGAGTCAGCAACTGAAAGCTCCCGAGAAGAAACAGGAAATTAAGACAATCAAAAGCTCTCATACATGCTACAATAAAAGCACACATACAACCTCAAAGAAGACACGTCCCCATAAAAGGTCTGAAAGGTCCCGGAACCTCTAGATTGATTGGCGAAGGTCTTCCCTACATGAGGCAAGTCATAATGATTGGGAGAGGTAGCTGTATTTCAAATCGTCAACTCTTAACAAAGATTACAAGGGATGCAAAGAAATAACTGTGGCCCAATGCAAGAGACAAAATAAACCTCCAGAAACCAACCATAAGGAAATGCAGATCTATGAATTGACAAACAAAAAATTTAAAATAACTACCTTAAAGATGCTCAGTGAGCTGAAAGGAACACAGAGTTAAATCAGGAAAATGATGCATTAACAAAATGAGAATTAGCAAAGATATAGAAACTATAAAATAGAAATTCTGGACCTGAAGCATACAACTGAACTAAAACATTCTCTAGAGGGGTTCAACATTAGACTTGATCAGGTAGAATCAAAAATCAACTAACTTGAAAACAAGTCATTGGAAATCATTGGGTTAATGGACCAAAACCAAAACCAAAACCAAACCAAATAAAAACAGTCAAGAAAGGTGGAGCAAGCCTAACGGATCTATGGTTGGTACACCATCAACTAGACCAATATATGCATTACAGAAATCCCAGAATGATAAGAGAGAGAGAAGGAGAGGACAGAGAGCTTGTTTCAAGAAATAATGGCTGAAAATTTCCCAAATCTGAGGAAAGAAGTGGACATAAAAATTCCATTTTATGGAAGATCAGTAAATTCCAACTAGGATGAAGTCAAACAGATCCACATTGAGAAACATTATAATCAAACTTTCAAAAGTCAAATACAAAGAGAAAATCTTGAAAGCAGCCAGAGAAAAGCAACTTGTCATCTACAAGGGCACTACCTTAGGATTATCAGTGAATTTCTTAGCAGAAATTTTACAGACCAGAAGGAAGTGGGGTGATACATTCTAAGTGTAAAAAGAAAAAACCTGCCAACCAAGGACACTGTATCTGGTAGAATTGTCCTACAAAAATGAAAGTAAAATTAAGACCTTTCCAGATAAACAAACACAGAGGGAGCCATTATCACTAGATCTGCCCTACAAGATATGCTAAAGGGAGTCCTTCAAGTTGAAACCAAAGAACCTATAATGTAACATGAAGCCATACAAAAGTATAAAGTTCTCTAGTAAAAGTAAACATGTGGACAAATAGAGAATCCTGTATTACTGTAATTTTGGTGCATAAATCTACTTTTAATGCTGAAAGACAAAAACATGTCTTATAAATGTATGTTAATTAGTACATAATATAAAAAGATACAATTTGTGACATCCAGAATGAAAAATGAGGAAGGGGTGGAGCTATAAAGGAGTAACATTTTTGTATGCAATTGAAGTTAGGTTGTTAGCAGTTTAAAATAAATTGCTGTAACTTGAGGTTGTTTTATGTAATAGCAATGGTAATCACAAAGAAAATGTAGAATATAAACAAAAGGAAATGAGAAGGGAATAAAGAACGCCCCTACAAGTAAAAATTATCAAAACATAAAAGGCGGCAGTAAAAGAAGAAATGAGGAACAAAGAAGCTACAAGACACACAGCAAAGAAATCTCAAAATGGCAGTAATAAATCCTTCCCTATTAGTAATTACATTCAACATAAATGGATTAAATTCCTTAATCAAAAGACAGAGTGGCCAAATAAATTTTTTACAAAAGATACATTAACATGCTGCCTACAAGAGACTCATTTTAAATCCAAGGAAACATATAGGCAAAAGAATGGAAAAAGATATTTCAAGCAAATGGTAACTAAAAGAGAGCAGGAATAGCTATACTAATATCAGACAAAACAGACGTTAAGTCAAAAACAACCACAAGATAAGAAAAATATTATATAATGATAAAAGGGTCAATTCACCGGGAAGATATAACAATTACAGTTGACCCTTGAACAATACGGGTTTGAACTATGTGGGTCCATTCACATGTAGATTTTCCTCTGCCACCCAAGATAACAAGACCAACTCACTCCCCTTCTTTCTTTTCATCCTCAGCCTACTCAACATGACGATCATGAGGATGAAGACCTTTGTGATGATCCACTTCCACTTAATGAACAGTCAATATATTTTTATTCCTTAGGAATTTTTAAGTAATATTTTCTTTTATCCAGCTTACTTTATTATAAGAATACACACAAAATACATATTAATCAATGATTTATGTTGTCAGTAAGGCTTCTGGTCAACAGTAGGCTATTAGTAGTTACGTTGCGGGGGAGTCAAAAGTTATATGTGGGCAAAGCACTGTGGCTCATGCCTGTATTCTCAGCACTCTGGGAGGCCAAGAAAGCAGGATCACTTGAGTTCAGAGGTTTAAGATCAGACTGGCCAAATGGTGAAACCCCATCTCTACAAAAAATACAAAAATTAGCTGGATGTGGTAGCATGTACCTGTAATCCCAGCTACTCAGGAGGCTGAGGCATGAGAATCACTTGATCTCAGGAGGTAGAGGTTGCAGTGAGCTGGTATCGTGGCACTGTACTCCAGCCTGGGGCAGAGCAAGATTCTATCTTGGAAAAAAAAAAAAGTTACATATGAATTTTCATCTGTGTTAGGGGCTGGTGTTGTTTAAGGGTCAACTGTATAAAAATTTATTCACCAAACCACAGACACCCTAAATACATGAAACAAACTTTGAGAGAGTTGAAAGAAGAAATGTAGAGCAACACAATATAGTAGTCTCCCCTTATCCATAGGGCACACATTCCAAGACCCCCAGTGGATGCCTGAAACAACAGATAGTACTGATTCCTATATATGCTGTTTTTCTCAATGCATGCCTCTAAGTTTAATTCATAAATTAACAGCAAGACATTAACAACAACCAATAATAAATAGAACAATTTTAAAAATATACTATAATAAAAGTTATATGAATGTGGTCCCTTCCACTCTCACAATATCTTACTGCACTGTACTCACCTATTTTTGGACCACAGTTGACTGTGGGTAACTAAAACTACAAAAAGAAAAGCCACAGGTAAGTGGGGACTACCATAATAGTAAAAAACTTCAATACCCCACCTTTTCAATAATGGATAGAACACCTGCAGAAGAGCAATGATAGAGGACTTGAACACTGTAGACCAACTGGATCTAACAGATATATACAGAACACTCCATCCAATAGCAAAGCACATACTCTTCTCAAGTACACATGAAACATTCTCTAGGATAAACCACGTTAGGCCACAAAACAAGTCTTAACACTGAAAAGAAATCATAGAAAGTATCTTTCTTGATCACAATAGAAAAAAACTAGAAATCAATACAAAAAAATTTAAAAATTCACAATACATGAAAATTAAACTGTTAATTTAATTATTAATCTTAACCAGTAATTTAAAGAATAAATCACAAGGGAAATTAGAAAATATCTTGAGACAAATGAGAACAAAAACAAACCAAAACTTGAGGGATGCAGTAAACATATTGTTAAGAGGGAAGTTTGTAGCTGTAAACACCTATATTAAAAAAGAAGAGGCCGGGCAGGGTGGCTCACACCTGTAATCCTAGCACTTTCGGAGGCTGAGGCAGATGGATTGCCTGAGCTCAGGAGTTCAAGACCAGCCTGGGCAACATGGTGAAACCCGGTCTCTACTAAACTACAAAAAAAAAAAAAAAAAAATTAGCTGGACATGGCGGCGTGCACCTGTAATCCCAACTACTTACGAGGCTGAGACAGAAGAATCACTTGAACCTGGGAGACAGAGGTTGCAGTGAGCCAAGATGATGCCACTGCACTCCAGCTTGGGTGACAGAGCGAGACTCCATCTCAAAAAAAATAAATAAATAAAAAGAAAAGAAGAAAGATCCAAAATCAACAACTTAACTTGAAACCTCAAGGAACTAGAAAAAGAAGAATAAACCAAACCCAAAGCTCCCAGAAGGAAGGAAATAATAAAGATTAGAGTCGAGATGAATAAAATAGACAATAGAAGATCAATACAAAAAGAAAAAAGAGAAGACTCAATGAGAATCAGAAATGAAAAAAGTAGCATACTTTGGTAGCACAATCAATGCCATGGAAATAAAAAGAATTATAGGAGAATATGAACAACTGTATGCCAACAAATTGGATAACCTAGAAGAAATAGATAAGTCCCTAGAAACTAAAGCACAGATCGATTTAGTGATATACTGAAATCATGCAAAGCAGGAACTAATACTGTATCTGTCTAATTTCAAAGTCCATGTTCTTGCTACAATGAAGTAGTACATGAAGTATGCTGATTTCTAAATCTGTAGTTAATTTGGTAGTAAGTGCATCAAAAGTTTTCCTCTAAACTGTAAGCAGGAAAAGAAATAATGTAAGTGTAATTTTTCCTTTCATGTCTATGTAAATAGATTTCTTTGGTATGAGCTTGAGTTCTACCATTTCTGCCTAGAATTGGCGAAGAAAAATCCCTTTCTCTACGCTAACTTTTAGGTTGTAGAAATTTAGTCAGTGAAAATGAAAGAAGTCCAGCAATTTCTCCCTTTTTTTTTCTACTTTGTATTATCTCTCTCTGTTGGGTCTACAGACCGCTAGGCATATAAGGATGAAGCCTCAAGTATGTACTCCACTATCCTATTGGTTACTGGAACAGCAACAAAGCTCTGAAGAAACTATTAAGATTAAGGCTGGGAGCGATGGTTCACGCCTGTAATCCCAGCACTTTGGGAGGCTGAGGCAGGCAGATGATGAGGTCAGGAGTTTGAGACCAGTCTGGCTAACATAGTGAAACCCCATCTCTACTGAAAATACAAAAATTAGCTGGGTGTGGTGGTTGGTGCCTGTAATCCCAGCTATTTGGGAGGCTGAGGGAGGAGAATGGCTTGAACCAGGGAGGCGGAGGTTGCAGTGAGCTGAGATCGCGCTGCTGCACTCCAGCCTGGGCAAG
Source organism: Plecturocebus donacophilus (assembly GCA_004027715.1). NCBI lineage: Eukaryota > Metazoa > Chordata > Mammalia > Primates > Pitheciidae > Plecturocebus > Plecturocebus donacophilus. The sequence goes on along the minus strand of PVKP010016194.1, from coordinate 8,058 downwards.
TGCGAGACTCCATCTCAAAAAAAAAAAAAAAAGCAGAAAAGAAACTATTAAGATTACTACTAAGACAACATTAATGCCATCATCATCATCAGGTTCATGTTTATATCTGCTGGAAACCACATATTTATCTGAAATAAGTCCTCTCTGAAGTGGAATAAATATACAGTCAGTGGTATAAGCCAGGCACAGAAAGAAAAACATTGTATGTTCTCACTTATATGTAGGAGCCAAAGAAGTTGACCTCGTGGAGATAGAGTAGAATGACAGTTATCAGAGGCTGGAAAGGAGACGGGGGTCGGGGAGGATAAAGAGAAGTAGGTCAATGGGTATGAACATACAGTTACAAAGAAATAAGTTCCAGGGTTCAATGGTACAATAGCGTGACTATATTTAACAATATATTGTATGTTTCAAGATAGAAGATTTTCAATGTTCCCAACACAAAAAAGATCAATGTTCTACATGATAGATATCCTAAATGTGCTGACTCCATATTCATTCTACACATGTATCAAAATATCACATGTGCCTCATAAATATGTACAAATATTATGTATCAATTTTTTTTAAGTAGCAGCAGTGGTGATGGTGTGGTGAATAAGACGAATTAGAAAGCCTTGCTCTGTTCTGTGTCACATGTCACTCAGCTTCGGTAAAACACAGAGACAACCCACCTGCTGCATTTCATTGCTGTACCTATAAAATGAGATCACGTAGGTAAAAGCTAGGTAAAGCACCCAGGGCAGAACTCAGCACACACAGTAGATGCTCTAGGGACAGTATTATCATCATCATCACTGGAGTTGAGTATACAGCTACACAGGCTGGCTCTATCTTTACAAGTAAAATAATGACTGCTTTCATTTTAAATATTAGGCTTCTTCATAATTTTACCTTCATATCCTCTCTCCATTCATTCATACCATAGCTCTTAGAAATTTCTGGTTGGAAAATGTGCATTTTTGCCATGGATGTAGCCAGACGAGTTAAAGATTGACGACCACTTCCTCCAAGTCCAACCAGCAAAGCATTTCCACCAGACTGCTTTAGAACTCGACATATTCTTGATAAATGTTCCAAAACATACCTACCACAAAATAAAAATTTTATTATATATTACAATATAAATGCAAATGTATATTTGCATGTAACTATTGTTTTACTTTCCTAGAAGAATGTGACTTTGCTGTCCCATATGTTACTATTCAAATTTTAAAGAGTTTACTATCAAAAAGTGTGTGATTTTTCAAAACTAGTTACAAATGGATCATTTGATGTAGGGGAAAACTAAAAGTTCAAATTCAGGAAATTTAATATATAAGTTATACAAATAAAATGAAATATTAACTGCTTATCTGGCAGTATATTAACATTTTTATTAAATATGTTTCTTCAGTCTCTTAAGATTTCTATGTGAGAAATAAAAGATCGGTTACCCATAAAATAACAAAATCAGAAAAGGAACTTAGCTTCACTGATAACTAGGTTAATTAAAATTAATCCAATAATGAGATACCATTTTACTCTCCTTAGACTAGAAAATCTTACAATATCTGTCAACCCTAAGCATCAGCAAAGATGAGAAAAAATGAAGCTCTCAAAAAAAATCATTTTTAAAGATGTTTTGGCAAAGTTGAGTAAAGTTGAAGATGCTTATATACTATGACATGATAATCCCACTTACAGGAAAATAGCCTAGAGAAATTCTCACACATGTACCCAAAGAGACACACATGTGAATTTTCAAAGCCTTTTTTATAATAGCAAAAACTAGAAGTCACCTAAAATTTGTCTCAGAAGAATGACTACATTGTGGTACAATTATATAATAGAAAGCAATAGAGTAGTAAATATTCGTTTTTCTGTGACTCTCACAATCTAGAATAAATCAACTAGCAGAAGATTGTATCCAGTAGTATATCATTTATATGCAGTTTTAAAATATGGAAATAAGACTGCATATATATTTAGGAATATACACATGCATAGTAAAAGTTCTAAGAAACACAAGTTTCTTTTCACTACTACATGTATGACACAGGATACAGGAGAGAGGATGGCTACAACAGGGAACTTCAAATACATTACTAATATTTTATGTATTACGCTGGATAATGGGTACAAAGTTATTCATTATATTTTTCTTTACACTTTTTGGCACATTTTAAACATTTCTTAATAATATTTTACAGATAGCAATTACAAACATCAACACCAAACATAGGTACCTAAAAATGACAAGATTCATTCTTGTTTTGTGGGTTTGATTATACTCATCTAAGCACTGGTCCACAACATCATTTAAATGATGAGTATTTGGAATTTCAATATAAAGTCTCTCATCTCCTTCAAGGTCAGGATTCATATAATCACCAAACATGAGATTTCTTAAGTCTTCTTCAGTTACCTATAGAAAAGAAATTAACAAATTACAAAACATAAAACATTTAAAAATAAATTTAAGAAAACATACAAAATTTTTGTTTCATCCATGTTATACAATGATTAATTTTTAAACATTAGGGTAATAAATAATATACTTATAAAATTAATACCTGAAATTATATCCTTAGAAAATAAAAAGAAAAGTAAGATTTTTCTATCATATATGTTTTGTTGTCGTTAGGCTAAAGAAGTCATTCTGGGAGACTCCCATTTATTAAGTGATGGTCATCATGTTAAGCACTTTATATCTATTATATCATTTATTCCCTATCACATAAGGTGTTATTCTTTAAGTTACTTTTATGTTGCATACATTTCTACGAAGATAAATCTTCTCAAAACAAATACCTATCTACAAGAAAAGCTAAAAGAATATGTTCATTAAAAAATGATTTTTAAAAAGATAACGTTAACAATTCATGTATTGTACTGCTTTAACTTGATACGTTCTTTTTTTTTATTTAAAGATGGGGTTTCACCATATTGGTCAGGCTGGTCTCAAACTCCTGACCTCAGGTGATCCGCCCACCTCAGCCTCCCAAAGTGCTGGGATTACAGGCATGAGCCACCGCGTCCAGCTTTTTTTTTTTAAACTTGATACGTTCTTAATCACTATACTCACTGGTGCATTTTGTTTCCTCAAATGTGAAAAGATACTGTCAAATGATTCTTTAAAATAGTCCTTTATAACAGTTTTCGTTAACTGGAACAGCCATCTTCGATCATCATCATTAATCAGGCGGTCATAAAACACTCGGAGAACCTCATGCACAAACAGACGGATCATAGTGTGTTTGCTCTGCACAGAGTCTCTTTCAATGAGTAAACAGCCCCGGATGACACGTGAAAAATCACGCAAGTTGAAAGTATAATGGGATTTTGTGGGAGTAGGTAAAAGATTTTCCATGGATTGTTTATATATCTGAATATGAAAAAAGCAACAAAGCAAAAATAAAATGCTTATAATCAGCAAAGTCATATAACCAATGGAATGTTACACAAAATATTTGCTCTATCAGATTATATTGGCTTGGGCTGGACGCGGTGGCTCACACCTGCAATCCCAGCACTTTGGGAGGTTGAGGTGGGCAGATCACCTGAGGTCAGGAGTTGGACACTAACTTGGCCAACATGGCAAAACTCCATCTCTACTAAAAATACAAAAATTAGCTGGGCGTCATTGCACACACCTGTAATCCCAGCTACTCAGGAGGCCAAAGCAGAAGAATGGCTTGAACCTGGGAGGTGGAGGTGGAGGTTACAGTGAGCCAAGATTGCACAATTGCACTCCAGCCTGGGCAACAAAGGGAGACTGTCCCAAAATAATAATAATAATAATAATATTGGCTGGGAAAATTGCATAGTACTAAGCCTAGCATGGCATATATGTTTATTTTGGCTTATAGCACTCAGCCAGGCATCATGAAGTTAAGGGAACTTAATATTATCTGATTCCATCCAAGCCCATCCAAATAGAAACCCCATCTCTACTTGTATTTCCCAGTTATTATGGCTGTGCCATTTAAAGGTGAATAATCTGAGGTTAAATAGTGAAAAAAAAAAATCTTTCATAGAAAATGAAATCAGATAACTCATGCTAAATCGTGATTCCAAATGAAGAGAAAGATGAAATAATTTTGTTACTTTCATCAACTTCAAAACAAATCAATTTGTTATCTCTCTTCCCTTCTCTTATTCCCTCATCCCCCTTCTTCCTTATATCTAAATTGGCTATGATAAAAAAATGAAGTATATCTTTACTATGTACTGAATTCACCAAATGAAATTTAATGTTCTTTTAAAGGTGAATTAAGTCTTTCATTATGTAGTCAAAAAAAGAAAACCAAAAAACATTTTTTATTTGTATGTGTTCTATGATTCATCCCCCTGCTCCAACCTCCACACATGGTAGCTCTACAATGCTTCAAAGACAGGGGAAAAAAAAAAAAAAAAGGCTGGGGTGGCGGGGGGCAGGGATGCTTTCTGTATCCCATTCTACCTGACCAACACCCTGTATTTCCAGGACATGCTTGAAATACAAATACTATATTTTATAAATAGAAGCACTTTTCTGTATCAGAATAAATGTACTATCTCTTTGCTCGTCGTTTCTTTACTTGAACAGCACACACTTGCCACTGAAACAAGGGGAGAATTAGAAGATACGATGTTCTTGGTAATGGATGGAAGGATTCTAGGGAGTTTTTGCTTTCTTTTGCAAGTGATCCCAAAATGAACCTTGCTTTATCAAGCTTCTAGAAAGCGTAGTTTGCTAAGATCATGACTGACATACCTTTAAATATATTGTTTCCCATTTACCATTAGAGATGAGGCTGGCTCTGGTCTCTGAACAGAGGCAAATAACACATCTGGAATAAGTTAAGAACTGCTCTGTGGCCATATGGGCAGTCTTGTTGTCTGTTTCTACCCTTGTATTTCTCTTTTATTATTTTTTCATTGCTACTTATAAATTATGTGGTCTGACTAAAAGCAATGTATTAATAAGCTGATTTTTTTTTTTTTTTTTTTTTTGAGACAGAGTCTCACTCTGACACCAGGCTGGAGTGCAGTGGTGCAATCTCGGCTCACTGCAACCTCCACCTCCCGGTTCAAGTGATTCTTCTGCCTCAGCCTTTCGAGTAGCTGGGATTACAAGCACACATTGCCCGTGAGCCACCATGCCTGGTCAATTTTTTTTTTTTGTCAAGCATGAAAAATGGGAAGGAAGATAGAAGAAAATTGACAAATGCTGGAGTAGTAACCTAACAGAAAAATACCTGTGATGTGGCAGATACTAGATGTTTTCCTTGTAACAACCTTGTGAAATAAGTATTTTATTCCATTTTAGTGATTAAAAAACAAAGCCTCTGGAATGTCAAATTACTTGCTCTAAGTCATATTGCTAGGAAATAGCAGTCAAGGCCCAACCCAAGTTAGATTCCCTGATTTCCAATCCTGTGATCCTCTCATTCTCTGGTCTTCTGAACAGTTTCTCTGACACCAAAGATCAAAGTAGATAGCTAAATGGGAAACAATGTTAAAAAATAAGGGCCAAATGAGGGCAATATGTAATACTAAAACATTTACACTGTTTTATTGACTGACCTCCATAGTCCCATTGACTATCTGGTTCCCAATCACAAAGTACTCTGGAGGAAATTCACGAGTTCTAAGGTAGAATGCTACAATAGATGAGAAGATTCGGACCATAGTTTCATCACTAAAAGAATTAATACTGCAGACGTTGAAATGTCGAATGAAACGGGGAGTAACTGGATTTCTTCCACCACCTGGAGGGCCCATTGCAGCAATCAGCTCTATGTCCACCAGCGTGATTTTACTTGTGTCCTTAAGGTCGTACCTTAGAAAGCACATAAAATTTTTTTTTAGATCATCTGTTTAGGTAATCTGTTTTAAAGTAAGATGGAATGAAATATAGATCTCCCAAGAAATTTAATCAGATTTTAGCTTCTCTAAAAGGAGTAACTTCAGATAACACTTTGAGTAGGATAGAATTTTTTTTAAAAGCAGAATTTCATTTCTCCCCTCCGTGACTGATTCTGTTACCCAGATTCTGGGTATCTAGAATGACCCTTCCTCTTACTTTTCCCTCACTTTCCTCCTAGTCTTCCTTGCAGTTTGACTCTCCATTTCTCCTTTCTTATTCAAGATCTAGAAGCACGGATGAGTGATCAGTCCTATTTGTAGCTGTTTATAGATAAGGTGACTGTGTATCTCATTTTACCTAGGACAAGTCTGGCTTGTGCTTGTTGTATTCAAGTAATTATAACATTCCTCTTGACTCTCAGAAATGTCACAGTTTGAACACTCATTTATATAGTCTAGCTGGTTATATCAATGTCCTGATTTTCTTTTTCTCATCTCAAACTGTATCTTCAGAGTGGATAAGGATGTCTAAATAGGACCTATACATTTTATTATAGAAAGGGACCCATTAGGGAAAAATGAATGACACAATTGAGTTGGAACCACTCAGAGTAAAAGGTTGCTATAGTCTATAAGCCATCAAGTCTTTAGTATTGAAGCTACTGCACACACAGACACCCAGACATACACATACAAAGGCTGGGGGAGGAGTCTATCTAGCCAGTCCTTAGGCTAAGAGCATGCTAGAAAGTATGAAAATAAGATTTTTGGTAACAACCCTAATAAGCATCAATGGAAGATCAGCTAAGTAACTTATGGTGACATCCACATAATATTAAAAGCCAATAAAATGAATGAGTAGACAAAGATGCACTGATATGGATATTCCAGATAAATACAGAAGTGTAAAATAATTTATAAAACATCACATGTAATATGAGCCTATTTTCAAATGTAAAAATTATGTATATAGAAAAAAATTACTCAGGAATAGTGATTAACTCCTGAAAATCACTAACTCAGGAGGGTGACTATGTCCTGAGATAATCACAGAGATTATCTCAACAACGGTTATCTCCTAGAAGCAGAATTCCTAGGGCCTATAATAACAAAAATGCATCTGTAAAATACGACTTAGCTTTGAAATTAGTCTGCCCTTACCTTGAGATAAAAATCATGGCATATTGAGGAATAGAAAAGTACATTTAAGAGAAGGAAATGAATTATTAATTCTAACTAAAAAGTGTGGTATCTTGCATGTTAGAAACTAGCCATATCACCATAAATTGGTGTGGGGAGAATGGAAGGGTCATCCATGAAATTGCTGTCAAAACCAAGCCATCTCAAAGATATGGTTGGTAGTCCCAAGCAGCCACAGAAAATACAGAGTTAAACATGGTAGAAAAACCGGGTGCTGATTATGGTTACTTAGGTGGGACACTACTCACAAATTCTTGACTTGGGGGAATGATACTTCGAAGGATGTAATATGTAAGTTATTTTCAATAATTAAAACTAATAGTTGAAGTGTAGGCATATCCCATTTTATTTCACTTCACTTCATTAAGCTTTGCAGATGCTGTACCTTTTTTTTTTTTTTGAGATAGAGTCTTGATCTGTCACCAGGCTGCAGTGCAGTGACGCGATCTTGGCTCACTGCAACCTCCGCCTCCTGGGTTCAAGAAATTCTTCTGCCTCAGCCTCCCAAGTAGCTAGGACTACAGGGCATGCCACCACGCCCGGCTAATTTTTGTATTTTTAGTAGAGACAGGGTTTTACCATGTTGGCCAATATGATCTCTATCTTTTGACCTTGTGATCCACCTGCCTTGGCCTCCCAAAGTGCTGGGATTACAGGTGTGAACCACCATGCCCAGCTGACACTGTGTCTTTTACAAACTGAAAAAGGTTTTGCTTGGTTTTTTTTTTTTTTTTTTTTTTGAGACCAAGTCTCACTCTGTCACCCAGGCTGGAGTGCAGTGGCATGATCTCAGCTCACTGCAACCTCCACCTCCCAGGTTCAAGTGATTCTCCTGCCTCAGCCTCCCAAGCAGCTGGGACTACAGGTGCGTGCCACTAAGCCCAGCTAATTTTTTGTACTTTTAGTAAAGATGGGGTCTCACTGTGTTAGCCAGGATAATCTCGATCTCCTGACCTCATCACCTGCCCGCCCTGGCCTTCCAAAGTACTGGGATTACAGGCGTGAGCCACCATAGCCCGCCTATGG